>KQ986341.1:84988-164994 GCA_001598015.1 Dorcoceras hygrometricum
ATAGAATGGAAAAGGTATTTCGATAAAATCTAACCTTTGGATCAAGATGAAATTTGAACAGCATATGTGAAACATGATGAAATAACTTTTGAACGGTTAAGATCGTTTTTAGAGAAAATTTGAAGCCGTTTCTAAGTGATGGACAAGAGCTGCAGATTTCTCGTATGGAATCTGTACAGAATTATGGAAAAGGGGTTTAACAAAAATCTAGCCGTTGGATTGGAATGAAATTTGGACACCAGTTTCAAAACATAATGAAGTAACATCGGAACGGTGGCGATCATAAATAGAGGCCGTTTGAAATCAGTTTAGGAAGATAAACAGAAGCTGCAGTTTCCTCACATGTAATCTGTGCAGCATTCTTGCGAATTTGATTCACGGAAATTTAACCGTTGGATCAGAATAAAATTTTTACCTAGTATTAAAAAACCTGGATAAGCATATTCTGGACGATTGCGATCGGATTCTAAGAAACGGAGCAGTGGCAATAGGTTCCGGACAGTAGGCCTTTAGATTGTTGCTGGAATGCTCAAAACTTCAAACTCTTGTTTCTGAAAGGGTGCAGCCTCTTGCACGATTTTTGAGAGGATTTATTGATGTTTGTAGAGCGAATTATTCATCCCTGAAGTGCATTATATATAGGAGAGGTTGGAGAATTTGAAGGGTCACCTCTTTATGGCCATTAAACACCACTTTATGGCCCTTAAACACCACTTTATGGCCATTATTATGTATTATTTGGCTACATAATGGCTACTTTTTGTGTGACTTTAATTGGATTTTAATCCTCCTAAATCGACAGTTATAACTGTGAAATATGACCTATAGGCGTGTAGCAACTGCTGGAATTCGTGAGCCAAATCTGGATTTTCGTCGCCAAAAACTGAATTTTCATTGGTCAAAGCTGAGTTGACCGCTGAGTTGCCTGCTGAGTTGTCTGCCGAGTTGTCTGCTGACTGAGCAGAAGCTGAGTTTGACTGCTGAGTTGTCTGCTGGGTTGACTGCACAGGAGCTGGTTGACTGTGCAGGAGCTGGGTGACTATGCAGGAGCTGGTTGACTGTGCAGGAGCTGGGTGACTGTGCAGGAGCTGGTTTGACCAACCAAGAGCTGAGTTGACCGACCCAAAAGCTGATTTTTCGAACCAACAGCTGATTTTCAGCCACCAGCTGGTTTTCGACCAGCAGCTGGTTTTTTTTACCGACCCAAAAGCTGATTTTTCGGACCAACAGCTGATTTTCAGCCACCAGCTGGTTTTCGACCAGCAGCTGGTTTTTGACCACCAGCTGATTTTCCAGCAGCTGATTTTTTTTTTTTGCTCTATTTCCTGGAGCTGAATTTTCGGGTTTTCACATACCCTGCCTTGCCAGATCGGAGGTTGAGCTGCTATCTTATCCTTACCAGATTTTGCCTCTGAAAGCTGTCCCGTGCTGGATCTTACAAAGTTCATTGTTTTAAACTTTGTTCTTTCTAGCCTTGGAGTACTACTGGTTTTTGTTGTACTGCCCTCATTGCTATTATTGCGCAATCCAGTTCTGTCACCACATAGATTTTGTAGCTCCATGCAGTTTTTGTAGTGAGGCAGAAGATTTGGTCCAGGAGCTAATTATGTCACCTAATCGCCAATTTTCACAAAGCATCTCCTCGGACCCGCTTTCATTCTCAGTTTCAAGCTTACTTAGAGCAGCTTGCATATCTTTAAAGCTAACTAGCTCAGTATTTGTTGTACAGCTCTCCCTTTCGGCTTTAACTTTCTCGAATGATTGAGAAAATTTCTTGTATTCTAGGACCATTTCCTTTAGTGAGGTAACAAGGTCCTCAAGTGTGAATTTAGGACTAGAAAAATCAAATACCTCCTCAGTGTCATCGGCCATGAGACACTGTACTTCATCTTCGCTTCCGCTAGATGAGGAGGTTCCAGAGCTGGATTCCTCTGAATATGAGTCAGTCCAGGCACTCTTATTCTCCTCAGCAACCATTGATTTCTCCGTTCTCCCCTTTTGATAGAGCTTCTTCTCCTTTTTATCTTTGTTGGCGCTGCGATCTGGTCGCTTCTTTGCATCTCTCCTTGGCTTTCTACAATCAGCCATGAAGTGACCAGGCCTGTCACAGTTATAGCCTTTATCATCAGAAGGAGAGTTAACAATTTTTCTTGGGAGAATTAAAAGAAGAGGGTTTAGTATTATGATTCCGCATAAATTTTCCGAATTTATTGATGAACAAGGTCATGGCATCCTTGCTCATCTATTCTGCCAATATGCTGCTTGTGGAACATGGACTTTGTTTTGGGATTGTAGCAGCAAGGCTGGTTGGTTGCGAAATGGACGGCTCAGACTCCGCTCTCGTTTCCAGCTCAAACTCGTAAGCCTTTAGATTGGCAAACAAGTCATGCAACTCCATTTTGTTCAGATCTTTCGACTCTCGCATAGCCATAGTTTCACATCCCACTCCTTGGGAAGTGCTCGCATCACCTTCAGGGCCAACTCCCTGTTACTGTAGTATTTGCCCAGTCTGGCTAGCTCAATCACCAATGAGCTAAACCGTTCATCGAATTCGGCCATAGTCTTTTCGGGCTTCATCTTGATCAGTTCGAATTTTTGCAAGGCCGCAGTCAACTTGTTTTCTTTAGCTTCTTCATTTCCCTCGCAAATCTGGGTCAACATTTCCCAGATCTCTTTTGAAGTTGTACATGTCTGGATCTTGCTAAACATGTTGTTGTCTAGCATCTTGTACAATATGTCCTTAGCAACATTGTCCATATTTGCTTTCTTTTTGTCCTCAGAGGTCCACTCTAGTCTAGGTTTCTCAATCCACTGAGGTGCACCGGCAGTTATCGCCACAACAGTATTCATCTTCATTATTTGCATTGGTCTGTTAGTTATCACGAACCACATATCATCGTCTTGTGCCGCTAGGTGCATCTGCATCCGAATCTTCCAGACATCGTATTCCTCCTTGGAAAACATAGGAATCTTATTGTGAGAAATCGATATTTTTTAATAAATTTAATGAATAAACTGTTCAAATACTGAGAAATCGTGCTCTGATACCACTTGTTAGGATCGAAAACAAGCTAGAGAGTTCAGAGGGGGGGGGTGAATGAACTCTTTTGCTAGATTTTTATTTTAAAACTTGATTCAGTGATTTTATAGCTAGATGCAAACCTCCAGCCGAGTTATCAGCTTGAAGGATTCTCAGTGATTGTCATTTGTCTCGTGTAATAAAATAATTTTATGCGGAAAGAACACGATTCAAACAGTGAATAATTTAGACAAGTGCGAGAAAGTAAAAGATCAGGAGTCGAGAGTTTGTTTCTGAAAGTTTGGAGCAATATCTCCTATGTCTCCCCTTCTTCCTCAATGGAATCCCCTTCTTCCTCAATGGAAAGTATATCCACTAGAAGATTTGCTTTATACTCTTTGGATGCAACGATAATAAATATAGCCAGTAGACACGTTGTATGCATCCAACTTGAATTTCCTGCTACGCCTTAAATGGTTGAACGATGAAAGTACAGCTCCATTAAATGCATTGTCCATTTTGGCAACTCTGCGCCGTCTATAGTTTGAACTCAATCTCTGCGTATCTGAATTTTGCTCAAAGTAGTTCAAACGACTACTGATCACTGCAGAGATGTCAAATGTATCACATCAGACTGTTCGTAGCTTCAAACATTCCGAAATTCAATTTGCTAGGTTGTCCAGTACTCAGCTGGTCTCCCGATCTGGTTTCTGAACATTGAGCTGCTTTTCTAGATCGGGTTCTGAGTTTGATCAAATCCAATTGTTTTGAAAATATTCTGCTCATGTCTTTGATCTGTATTGATTTAGATAGCATTCTTTGTACGCTTATATCTTCAGCACTAAACCACTCGTGAAGTTATTCTGCTTCGAGCTGGTTTGGCTTAAATGTTCTTCCAGCTGATCTGTTATTCTTCTTCTTACTCCAGCTGGTGTGTTCTCTTAACTGAAGTTACTGTTTTCTTCTCTTTGTCACAATTTCTTCGAATTTTCTCAACTTGATTATTTTTGTCCGGCTAAGCATTTTAGAATTGGTATCAGCTTTGACTTAGTCCCTAGCTGGTTTTTCCTATAACAACACATCTCAATATCCTGTGCTGGTTTGACATTGACCAACTTGAAAAAAATATATTTGCTGGTTTGTCCTTACCCGGTATATCTAAATACGTTGAGCTAACTTATCCTTAACCAGCTCGGCTTTGCTCCGATCTGGTTTCTTTGTCCACCCGTGTAGGTTTCGTCCAGATCTGGTGCCTCTGGTCTTGATTATATCTCCTTTATTTTTCATCACCAAAATTTCTGAAATTTGCTCTAACAATATTTGGTGCAGAAATTGCACTATTTTATTGCAGAAATTGCACAAAAATAGAATTATGGGTTAGAGATGGCGTTAGTATATATACGTTGCTTATTAATATCATCATTATTCAATCAAACGAGGTTGACTCATAGCCACTCCGAACGTAATGGACATTCATTCCTATTAAATTGGATAGCCTCTCTCATACAAATCATGTCTTTAGTAATTTTGCAAATAATATGTTGCCTATGTTCTGAATCCCCAGAATACCCATCCGAATATATTTATTTATTTATTTGTATAGTCATATTTTACAGCACACTATTTAAATGGATAGTAATTAAAAGGTTTCTATGCAATGATTCTGACTCATTAATAGCTGGCCATGTTGCGATTGTAATAAATTTCAGATTTTTCAATAGGGCCCTCTCCACTTGACTGGGACTACAAATGTCCCCAGATTCAAAGCAATTTTTAATTGTGGTACCAAATTCTAGGTTTACACAGTGAGGGGCATTAAATAATATCTACAGAATGCAGTCTCAGTTTTAAAATCATCTCACCTTCCCACATGACGTATGGGGGCACCAATTTCATATCTGTGGATGATTGTCTGATTTAAATATTAATATCTTGGAAAAAAATAATATTTATTTCATACGTAACAAAATAACGAAAAACTGGCAAATTTAATTGATTTTTTTACAAAAGTTAATGTAAACAAATTTTATTATTTTTTTTTTCAAAATGAATGTCGTCTTATGAAAGATTATATACATGACCAAGCAATTTTGACGTGCATATAAAAATTTCCAATTCATGCCATGACCTCCTTGATCATTTTCTTAAATAATCTAAGCCAGATATATGTGTTTATATGTCACATATAATTTCAATTTGTAGATGAGAGATAAAATCACATGTAAAATTAATTTTGCAATAAAGTCCCACCCCTAGCGTTTAGGTGCCGGGTGTTGGTCCCAATTGCGGAATCTTAAGATAGAAATATGTAATTACATAATTAAATGGACTGTTGAGGTACAATAATTACCCCTGTTAGGTAGAATGATCGAAACGTGACGCTTGAGTTTTATACGGTTTAAAATATTGGAGTTGCACCGTTACGACCACTATAAATTTTGGTAAAGCTGCAAGTGCTCGATCCAATAATTGGTATCAGAGCCAAGGTCACGGGTTCGATTTCCCATTGATTGCAAGGATTGCAATTATTGGGAATGAGATTGTTGAGGTGCAGTAATTGCCCCTACTAGATAGAGCGATCGAAAAATGGCGCTTGAGTTGATATACGGTTTAAAAGATTTGAGTTGCACCGTTATCACCATCTATAATTTTTGGTAAGACGACAAGCGTTTGGTCCTACATTGACAACATAATTTATTATATGTAAAACCCCTAAAAATTATAAGTGTAAAAACTACGGACAAAATGAAGAGATTCCACTATAATATTGTAAGAATTACACAATCTCACCGTGCTTATAAATAGACGCATTCTCTTAGTACAGGAGAAACACATCGCATAAATATTATAAAATAAACTCAAATATTTACAAATACTTAATATGAGAAGAGAGAATTGAGAATGTTGAATGAAACTTATTTAAGGAGCTCTATATATAGATCTGTCCGGGAGAGGAAGACAATTGAATTTCTCTTCAATTATAATTTGCACGTTTGTCCTGTCTCATTCATCTTTCGTGCTAACACATGCATATTTATCAATATTTTGCCTAATTGGAGTTTGATTGAAAATCAACCATATATCTTCGCACATTCTATTCGATCTTACCATTACATTTCTATTAGGCCACACGAGAATCTATACCACTCAATCTTATCAGTATTTACTGTTTGGTCGGGTAATCAACCATATTATAATTTGGTCAGAAAATAAGTCGAAAAGAAGTTTTAAAATTTGTTGGTATGCATTTATAATGATATATTGATTATTAAATGTCTCATTGTATTGATTATTTGATTTTAAATTGATAATTATTTTGTTATTTTAATTTAATTATATGTCGATGGCTTCTATTTTCATGAAATGTTTTATTTAGAACTCAAATTTTAACATGTATCGCTCTTGAAGTTTAATGTAAGTTATATACTTACAAGGAGAATTAGAAAAGTTAAAGTATGTTGTAAGACAATTAAATTCTATCATAATCCTCTCACTATTAGAACAAAAGTTGTAGTTTTAGCTAACATGTAATTTTATTTATTAATCTATTTGGTAATGAAAGTGTAACTATCCTTGTATCAGGGTTATCATTAGGATCATGAGTCGAAGATTTGCGTGTCCAACTGTTAATGCTATCTCATATCCTTTAAAGACCACTCTATTCATTTCCCTACCGCCATCATATCCCAGCAGACATAATATTATCCGTTAAGATCTGATGTCACACTTTCTTACTTCTCACCTAGTCAATCAGATAAAACGACGCTACGTCAGCGGTTGACTCACGAACGCTTCCTAAATAGTCATCTTTCTCAATATTGTTATTGGTCATGCATGCTTAACATTTCATTATACTCGATATAAGTTAATCTATCCGTCTTCATAAATATAAACTAAAAACATTCATTTTACTGAATATAAATTAGTTAATCGTTTCACACGATACAAATTACTTTAGCTATTTTATAGTATAATCATACTAAATTAGAATTTATTGAAAAACAACCGGTAGTTGTTCTGAAAATAATTTTAATGTATGTTGGTGGATAGATTCACAAATATATTACACCAATTTGTGAGGTCAACTTTTCTCATATAAGAAATTTATTTCTTGATAATCATTGTTAAGCTCTCTTATATACAAATTAGTTTAATCATATAACAGTCCATGAAGAAAGTTAGACGTTGGCCTACCAATCAATGACATATTTTTCACCACATTAATTCGTCTCACGTGCTAAAACATAGGCCTTCATATCGTCAGATACAACGTGGACAATGGATAAGTACCTACATGCTATTATCATCCACTTTTTTCTCATCGATGGACGACTATATGTGATATATAACATTTTTTTTATCCATAAAGTAGATTTTTCCGATCAAAATGGTGCCACATATACACTTTATGCTATACGTATATGATTCAATAAAGTTGAGGCAACTTGACCTATAATATAGTAAATATGTATGTTGGAGCTAAAACTTTTCAGACTAGATCCGATATACTTTCGGTGCTAAAACCTTCCACGAACATGAGTTATTGCAGCTGAATTCAGATCACGATCGGCAATACGTGCTGTTTCGTTTAAAAATGCTTTTAAAACTGTCCTAATACGTGTTGTCCCCCGGCACGACGTGATCTGATCTAGATTGCGCCACATTTGTATACGTTGTTTCGCTAGAATGCAGCGCGTGACCTGATCCTATTCACGGTCCTTAAAAATTTATATCAGTTGGTTTCATATCATTTATTATGTGTGTCGTGATCTGTTTTCGATCCTAATAATTGATATAAGAACTTTTGTGATCTGATATCGGACCTGAAATTTTCTAACAATTAAGAAACGAGACACATATATCTTGATCTTCGGCAAATAATAAACCATATGAAACTAATGCCGTCACATTCGAATTCAAAGTCGCTTTGGAATTGATAATGAAAAATAACTGTAGGTAAAGTTAGTATGTCATATTAGATTTGTGGTGAATCTACCATAAAAGGTTTTTGTTTATATAAATAATTTTTAAGGAATAAAATGTTTTAACTAGTGTCCATGATAGGGGCGGGCACTGTCGTTTCATTGCAGCGTCCACACATCAACACATACATATAATTAATTTGTTTGGTTATTGTTTTAATATTTTATTTTACTTTTCTTTATTATTTGTATTTTTAAATTAATACACCGCACAAGAAAGTGGACCTAATTGCACATAGATCTCACTGACCAAATTTTTGGTGAACCAGTCACTATATTTTTTTTTAGAAAAAGCTTATTTTAAAAATTACCAGAAATTCCTTTATTATTTAAATATGTATTAATTTAGTTTTGAAAAATAAAAAAGGGTGTAATGTCTGCCAATTTATTTTTATTCTATTTTATTAATAGTATGATTAATAATAATAATAATAGTTGGAATATAATATCTTTGAATTTTGCACCAGAATTCTTGAATTGTGTTTATATTTTCAGATCTTCAAACATTTGCAGCGTTCAAGTCTTCCGCAAACTACCAATTACGCCCAAACGCTCACAGAATTGAGAGAGATCCGGTAAAGGTACGACCTTGCGTAATCACACGTACTCGTGTAGTGTATGTATGTTAGCTGGGTATCTGCTCATCTTGATGCGCTTATGGTTCACTAGAGGTTCCTTACGGAGATGGGTCTTAAGATTATTTCTGAAATTTAGTTTCGGTTGTAGAAGTCGTGTTCGATGTTATGGATTTGGGGTGTCAACCAAGATTCGCGGTTCATATTGAAGGAATAAAGTGGGGTTAAACTATACAGTTTCTAACAAATTGTTTATGAAAAAATTTTGTTTTCCGGCTTTTAGTGAGTGATGGCTGCTACCACGCATGAATGGGATTGCTCGAATGAATTAAGTCGAGGTTGTGAGAGGTGAGACATAGATGATGTACTACAATCCGTTTATTGGCTGGCAGCTTATTGTCATCTTGAAGGAATTGTTTGTGAGCGCAGCTGTTGCTTCGATTGAAAGTTATTTAAATCCGGAAATGAAGCTAGTTTGGGCCAACTTTTTCCTCTTTTTTTTTTCTTCTCGTACTGATTTTGGGATTAATCCCATCATTAATTGCTTGTATATAATTTTTTGAAATTTATTTGAGTTACTATATGATTTTATCTGGTTGTTAAGGCGTCATTCATAGTTCCCAATCCCACCTAAGATTATAGGATTTATCCGAGAGTTATACTATGTTCACAACAGGATCGACTGAAGATGGAGTTGGGGGCAGCTAATATGTGTCGCTTTCAACTTCAATAACTACTGGCCATATACATGGTCAACTGATTATAATGTGTCTTGCAGTGGTTTAGTATCTAAATGTCCATGTAGCTTGTGCTATTTATAGGTTTTCGAAATAAACTACTTTAAGGTGATTTCCACACTCTTGAGTATGATGCAGATCTGGTTTATTCAGTATTTGTGTTAACATTTCTTTAGCACTTCGTTTATATTTTCTGTTTTTTTAGTTATTGGTTTGTTTAACTTTGTCGATTCACTCTTTGAAATATGCCTCTCACATAATCTGGGGCCTATTTAGGTGTGGAACTGGTCCAGTTGAACTAGTTCTTAACTTGTTTGAGCTGGCTTCTGCCGGTTCCAATTTCGAGATGGAAGGAGAAGATTCAATCTGGATCCTAACTGGCTCTAATTTGTTGGACTGACTGAATAAACAATATCACTTTATTAATTATCGAGTCTGTTTGCTCGTGTAAGGATCAGTTTCAAACTTAATCAAACAATAGTTCTAGTATAAAATATGAAGAAGAGAATGGGAGAATGAAGATCGATAATTTGTCACGTCAAAGTCTTTTTTAAAGAGCAAGAACCACTTGATGTAGCGCATGAATTTTCTACAAGTACTTTGAATTGTTATGAAACCATCTCTTTTGTTGAGTCAGATCAACCCGCTCTATTTGTAAGCATCTTTTGTATTTTTGCATCACGACATGCTTGTTTCATTTATTTATCTTTGGATGCAACTATTGTCCCTGTTCTTAACGATCAAATATTATTTCTGGGCTGCTGTAAAATTTGAAATTTTTGAATTGTCCTGTTGCACGAACTACAGTTTTGTGGCGTTGTTGTAAGTGCTTGTCATGCAATTTATGTACATGACAAGGTCACATATTTGATAACCACGTGTTCCAAGCATTTGCAATTATTGGGATGTGGATAATTGGTTTGCAAAATGTGCCCCTGTTATCATGTCTAATACTCTACATGGCATAATGACTCCTACTGTTACCACCAGCTTGTATTTGTTATTTGTTTTACAACCTTTTTTTTTGGTATAATAGCTGGTGCTTGGTTTTACGATATAGTCCTTTTTGAAGTCTAAACATGCAACCTCCAAACTTGCCCATCCCTGCTCATGCTATCTCTTTTGGTTTTACGTATAAACTCTAAATGGTTTTGGGATTTACCCACTTTTATCCTCTTTCGACAAGCTGTTGAGGTAGAATTCTTGGATATATAGAGCCTGAACAATATCTCTAATCTTCCTATAAGTCTTGATTATTTCGAAGTTACACCTCTAACAAAAAGAATCCTTCTCTGCCTTTTGATGCTTTACACAGCTGTATTTCCTCTCCATTGTACAAAAATGGCCTTACAAAGCTCCTAATTTGCTACACTCTCATAATTGCCGTGGATCCAATATTTTCAATTAGATTCTCTCCAAATGTTAAAATCTGTTATACGACTTTGCAGGTTTGTCTGAACACTCAGCTATGGCTTCCTTCAAAGCATTTTTGAACAGTCCTGTTGGTCCCAAAACAACTCACTTCTGGGGTCCTGTAGCTAACTGGGGATTTGTCATTGCTGTATGCTTCTTTTACCGAGCTTCAAGATATATTATACGTTTTAACTTTTGTCTAAAATATTGACAAACTGGTTGTTCAGGGGCTGGTGGACATGAAGAAACCTCCAGAAATGATATCTGGCAACATGACTGGAGGTTCGAAGTGAAATTTCATCAACTGGTTAAAATTTGAATTTATATCTAACTTTTTTTGCTTTTATGATACAGCAATGTGTATATATTCCGCTTTGTTTATGAGATTCGCATGGATGGTACAGCCTCGCAACTATCTCTTACTTGCCTGCCATGCTTCAAATGAGTCAGTTCAACTCTATCAACTATCACGTTGGGCTAAAGGCCAAGGGTAAGTTTCCTTTAGTTACTTGACAAATCTTGTTCTGATAATCTAAATGAATCGACCCATGTACACCATTGTCTAACTCCACTCATTCGTTCAACCGTTACATGGGGCAACTTTCACTTGTGACAAATGGTGTATATCTCCGGCTATTATGGAAGTGTGTTAGAGTATTTCTTTGAAGTGTTACTTCTACTTGTACACCAGTTTTTGATTATAGAAGTTGAAGCATAAACAGAAGAAAAAGCAGTCTTCACAAACACTTTAAAGTACTTCTACCTTATTATACTTTAGGAAGCACTTTACAAATATTCCTAAGCACCTTAGAAGTTATTCCTATATTGCAAACAATCTCTCGGTATATTAGAATCCCCTTCTGGCTCCCACCTCTCACCCGGTTTTCTTTCATTCTTCCAGTCAAATCTTGTCACTCTTTCCCCTTGCTCAAGTTTCACCGTTTATGCACTAATGGTGAAACTCTGTGCAGAAGAAATGTAAGCAATTTTCTTATATTCTCTTAGGTACTTGGGAGAAGACAAGAAAGAAGCCATTTCGTCTACGTGATGTGGATACTCCGCATTTCTGTTTATCCTTTTGGAATGATGAAAGCCAACCCCGGTACCTGTCATTCAAATCAATGAACAGAACTGCATGCGTAGCACACCGAACAGCTAGATAATCTGTCTATTGCAGGTTTCTACCGATCATCTTAGTCTCTGTTTATTAAAATTTACATTTGTTCTGTGCCATTTGGTAATATGGTAATTGCCACTGCTCTCCAGTTTGTCCCCTCTAGAACAAATTATGTTTTGTGTTAACAAGTTTTTTTTCAAAATTATCTTTTTTGCCTACTCATTTTTCTTACACGTTTTATTTTGGTCTAACACTATATTGTACCTCCCTCGAACACAACCAGACATTTTTAATACTGGAGATATGTCGTGTGTAAAACTATCGCATTTTTAAATTAGAAAAAAGAACTCCAATAATTAGTAGTGTATTTAGCTTAAGTTAGGCGCATGTGTTGTTGAAGTTTAAGTTTTTAAGTTAGGGTAATATCGATTCTTTTGCTTGCTAAATTGTTTTTGTGTGCGATTTGTCAAAAGAACAAATTCAGGTCATTTAACGTATATATTTTTTGGTGATTTTTTTATTAAAATACAAATATTTATTGCCATACACTTTAAAACAAAAAGCAGCGACCAATGTTAGATTCCAAGATTTTAAAAGAATAAAAAGATGAAACCTAACGAGCTCCGGCAGGTCTCCAAGTTGATAGATAATTAATCCATCATTAACGGGATTTGTGGTCTATTGTGTTGAATTGATGTGTTATTCGTTGTGCACAAAATAGTAGCGACTCCATATTCCTCTAAAAAAAACTAAAACCAAGAAGAATCGACGAGTTGGTAAGACGACATGAGATTTTCTTCGTCGACTTCATGAGTTCGAATTTTGGATAAAATATATTTCTCGCTAAAAACATTATGGGTATCTTATGAGGCGTAAGTCTGTTATATAAGTTCTTCCTACCCGTGTATATCCCTCGATTTAAAAACCTGTATGGGTTCTAATAAGCTAACCTAAAAAAATGAGCCGACTTTGTTTCATATATATTGATACATGTCTCCAGTGCATCCATATTAAAATATTTGAGTTTGAGATATTATATTAAATAAAAATTTAATAATATTTTTTATAATGCTTTTTTGTTACGAGTGATATGATTATTTAATTTAAAATCAAGCATACGGGTAAAGAGAAAGGATATCGTATTAGGTATACTACGATACAAATTTACTAACCAAAATTATAATATTTCTAACCAAATTAAATTTGACACTTATCATTATTCACCATATATGTTTTTCTTCCAATAATAAATTAGGTAATTCTTGGCTATAGCAATGTTTCCCCTTTTATAATTTAGAGTAGCTCCCTTTACTTTTCTAGGTCTAGGTTAAAGGTGAGAAAATGATCATAAAATCTCTTTTTTATCTTGTATAATTTTATTTTATTTATTATATTTTTTATCTAATGAATTAGTTAATCTTTAATCTATGTTCTAAAAGTGTCATATATGAGCAAACCTCTTGTAAACACATTAGCCAACTTTTGTATGAAAATCGAACCAACAATATTATATGTAAAATTATTTGCTCCAATCAGTATGTTAATAATATAGAGCAAAATTTTCTTTAAGACAGTGAATTAAGGTTATATTATATTTCTAAAAATTTGTTATTTCGAATTTTAGAAGACTGGATTGGAGACGGGTCTGGATTTTTGGAGATTTTTTCCAACCCTATATTGGGAGGATTTTAGATTCGACGCAATCAATGCTACCCGTTGGATTCAGCCGCAATAACATCAACGGCTAGATTCGACGCAATAATCGCCTATAAAGTAGCGGCGATCCATCGAGACCTGAGCGCATCACAGATCCCAACTCGACAATCGTAAGCACTCTCCCTCTTCTCTCTACAGCGATATATAGAATTTTTCTCTATCTGTAGATTCGTGAATTTGTAGGTTTTTTTTTTCCTTTTTGGTTCTTTTATTTTCGTTTCGTGCGAAATCTGTCGGACCCACCAAGAACTTTTTCGTACTGTGTTTGAGCCCCGACTACGTGGTTTGATCTCCATTCTGAACCCCAGCCTTTTCAATTTGGTCGCATTTTTCTTGGTTACTCTCGTGATTTTTCCTCTCTAGGGCTTAGTTGTGATATTTCTGTGTTCTCGGATCAAACTGAGATAGTTGGATTTAGGGCTTGGTCGTGGCCGTTGTGTTCTTTTGATTTGATTAGTCTTTTGCTCTTAATCTTGCATTTGAGCAGGATTTCAAGTAGGCTTTTCGATTGTTATTGAAAAAGGGAAACCTTTACAAGTTTTGCGTTTTGAATTTGAAGTTATATTTGACTTTGTGGAGTCAAAAGGTTTGTCTCTCTTTGGGACCGACTGAGATATAGAATTCTTTTCGGAAGCTTCTGTTTTGCTCTTTAAGGAGAAATTGTGAATGAAGAAGAGCTGATGTTTGCGGCATTTGGGGTTGAAATTTATGATACCTACTATATCCAGTAAATTACATTGGGCAGAGGGAATCGAAGAAGTATCCGAAGACTCTGTCAGCTGACATGAATGGGAAGACACGGAAATTTTCCAAGGGTTATTCTTCCACGTCAATTCCGGATTATCGGCGACAAGTGGAGGCAGTGGCTGAATCAGATGGCTTTGGTAGCTCAGGCCAGGTTGCTGGGGAGTTCACTGCCTCAGAGGAATCTTCCACTCCAAAAAGAAAATGCATTAGCTTGAATGAGGATAACTGTGATAGGTTTGGTCTGCAGATGCAGATATTGTCGGTGTCTAAGATGACTAGTTCGGAGAGGAAAGGCTTGGAGCTGAGGTTGAAGAATGATCTTCAAAAGGTTAGGACGCTTCAGATGAAGATAGGTTCACACGGAATAGGTGGCATGGCTTATGGACCCGAAACTGAGAACTATATTTATGAACGTGGGTCAGTGAGGACCACAATGGAGGAAAAAAAGCCATCGTCTATGAATGAAATGGTTATGCCATCAGGGAAGAAGAAGGCTTCTTCTGGTAAAAACGGCTTTCGTTCAAAAGGTGGAGCTGTGACATCTGTAAGAAATGAGACAGCGAAGCAGGGTGTAACACAGACTACTAAATACATTATGTTGATGAAACAGTGTGAGACATTGTTAAATCGTATGATGTCACAGAAGGATGCATGGGTCTTCAATGAGCCAGTTGATGTTGTAAAACTGAATATACCCGACTATGTCACTATTATCAAGCATCCTATGGATTTGGGTACAATAAAAGGCAAGTTACGCTCTAATCAGTATTCCAGTCCGATGGACTTTGCGGCAGATGTGAGGCTTACTTTTGAAAATGCTTTTACTTATAATTTACGTGGGAGTCAAGTTCATTATATGGCTGAGGCACTGAGTAGCTTCTTTGAAATGAGGTGGAAAGCCATTGAGAAGAAAATTCCAGCCACTGCAAGTGAATCCAGAGCGTCAAAATCCAGTGTTATTATTGAACCGCAGAATCCACCTTCTAAGAAGCAGAAAACCGCTTCTTTAAAAAACCAGGTCAATCAAGAGGTTGATAGACCATTAATGAGTAGTCTTGAGAGACAAAAACTTGGTGCTGAGTTGGAGGCCTTGTTGGCAGAACTGCCTGACAATATAATAGACTTTTTGAAAGAGAGCACAGTGAATGGGAATCAAGTGAATGAGGACGAGATTGAAATTGACATCGACGCTCTTAGTGATGAGACCCTATTCACGTTGAGGAAGCTTCTGGACTCATATCTACTACAGAAACAGAAAAACCTGGCAAAAGTAGAGCCATGTGAAATTGAGGTGCCTATGCTCAATTGCTTTTGCATCTGGATACAAGTTTTATAATCTCATGCACTCACAATTATCTCCACCATGAATGCATATGATTTGTTCTTGACCACTCTTGGTGTGTTAATTATAGATGTGCAACCATTCAGGATTTAGCGATTTATCTGTACAGCCGTGCAAGGGTAAGTTTTCTTTTGGGACAATGTTGGATTTGGTTGTGTTGTCTAGCTGTCATATATTCTTGGTTTAATAACGTTGTTTTTTTCCTTTTGCTTTCCGTACAACTATCAGACAATGGGCCCCCTTTGTCTGATTCTCCCGCACTGGGGATTGGTAAGGATGCTGCCAGAATTGATGACAGTAGATACAGTAATTCGAGAAGCTCAAGTAGTGATCTAGGCTCCTCATGCAGTGGTTTGTGCTATTTATGAACACTATACGCATTGTTTTATTTTATCTAATCAGTTTATAGTACTCTTCTATCTTGTTCATCGTCACATGAAATTTCTGTCTGCCATATTATGTTTGGATGTATCATTGATGATATACATCATAATTTCCCTCCAGACTGGAGATCTTTATAACAGTGAATAGCGGTGTGTCTGAAATTTGAAAGTAACATCTGCAGCAGTTTACTGTACCTTCGTGCTAGGAACACGCATTGAGAGGTCGGCGAAGAACACCCGGCCGTGAACACACATTCCTTATATCTAATTGCTCAAAGGCCTTTTTGATATGATAAACACAGTTACTTCCGTAGAATTCTTAGAGTGAATCTCGTTAATGGTACTAAGGCTTTGATCATACATTAGTAGATGGAAGAAAGAAGCAAAACCAATTAAATCTGAGGAGAAAATAAAGCATCACGATTGACTTTGTTGAACTTTTATTTTCTAATCTTTGTTTCAAATTAAGGGTTCCTGGTTTTTTTAACTTTAATCAGCATGTGTCTAACAGCTTTAAGATATTTTGGACCAGACTTGTGGAAGTTTCCTGAATTTAAACACTGCTGATTTTTCTTCAACAATGTTTGAAAGATATTACGGCCCTTATCATTTTAAGAAGAGTTTTTGGTATATGCTATTCGTAGCTTTACAGGCAACTGTCAAAGTAACTTTCTGAATTGGTATCTGATTGAAACATGTTTTGGAAAATGATTTTTTATGGGACAGCATTCAAATCTATCCTACAGGAAACTTCTTGATTTTTTGTCGTAACAATCTTCTGTTTGCCCTTTGTTTCCATTCCATTACTCTCTAATTAGTAAATTTCTTGTTTGAAGGACCATAACATTGAACTCATGTTAAAACATTATGAAATACATTGTAGTTATAGCTTATAAACTAGAAAGGGAAGAAATATATTATGCATGCTTTCTCAGCACATTAATGTAACGGTTTACAGTCTATTCAATTCTTCTTGGTCAACATTTACTGAATTAATTCACAATTTGAGCAATTATATAGTTATGATGTTAAAATGTGTAACCATGTAGTGTTGCACAAGGAATTCTTTATGGATGTTTGATGTTTTTATTTTCTACATTAAACTTAATTGTTAGAGGTAACACTTTTTCACAGTAGTGACACATGCAATAAAGGTAGAGAACAAAAAGATTATGTGAATTCATTATATTTGAATCTAATATCTCTAGGTTTTCTGTTCGTTCAGATACAGATTCTGAAAGTTCTGCTCCCCGTGAATTTCATGTTGCAAAGGATGCAGTTCCTTCAAGCACTGCTAATGTTAGTTTTCAGTTGCCTGTGTATTCCAACAGCTTCCTTCTCCTCCTGTTTCCTTCTGTTTAATTGTTTCTTGTAACTGCCAAATGATGCAGTTACCTTTTGAACTTTCAGTGGTCTCTGACTCTAATTTTCTTCCTTTCCGTTCATGACACCAGGAAAATGTAGAAAGGAATGTAAGTGGGAAGGAAAATAACGTTTGTTTTCTCAACAATGGAGGTAGTCACTTCTCTGTTTTGAAGAACTTTCAATTAGTTCGGTTTTCATCGGGAGTTGAACATATTTTTTGAGTTATCCGCAGATTTTTCGGACCGACAAACTGAGCACAACTTACGCTTAAGTTCATCCCCTACCGAGCCTAATTGTTTGCAAGAGGGTAAGCAATGAAAACCATGAGGAAATGTATGCTATTACAGTGCAGCATCATCTCACCAACCAGCTGTATAATTTTAGGGGAGAGTGCTCAACCAGAGAGGCAAGTCTCCCCTGATAAGCTTTATCGTGCAGCTATATTGAGAAGCCGATTTGCCGACATTATTATTAAAGCCCAAGAGAATTCCATTGACAAAGTATGCTTGCAGATTCCATATGAAATTTCATCCAGCTGCATCCTATCCATCTTCAGCTATGCTAATAGTAACAGCTAAAAACTTTCAGGGAGAAAGACCAGATCCAGAGAAGCTAAAGCGTGAGAGGGAGGAGCTTGAGAGGCGTAGGAGAGAAGGTTTGACTCAAAAAGCAATTCTGTGAATGAAATTGAAATGTTATCATTAAATTTGCTCATGAAATGGTGTTGAATTTTTGTTTTACCAGAGAAAGCACGCTTGCAAGCTGAGGCTAAGGCTGCAGAATTGGCTCGGAAAAAAGCTGAAGCAGAAGCTGCTGCAGAAGCTAGAAAGAAAATAGAACTTGAGAGGGAAGCTGCACGTCAGGCTCTGCAGAAGGTAATAAATAGTAGCCATATCGTCTTTAGAAAATTAAGGAACAGTCTTTGTTCCACATTCTTTCCTTTATTTGATCCTTAAGATCTCAACAGATGGAGCAGACTGTTGAAATCCATGAGAACAGCCGGTTTATGGATGATCTCGAAATGTTTAGGGCTGCCCCTGATGAGCACCTGCAGAACCATTCGGAGGAGAGCCCTGAAAACTCTGAAAACTGCCTTGGTAGTTTCAAATTTCAGGCAAGTTGTAATCCATTGGAACAACTAGGATTGTACATGAAGAACGATGAAGAGGATGAAGAAGTGGAGCCTCACAGCATTCCTGGTACTCCAAATGAGCCAGAAGAAGGAGAGATTGATTGATCACAACTTTGGGGTCACTGGAGAAGTGAATGTGAACTAAGATATATATATCAAAACCAATCTTCCTTGGATTTGATGAGAATTCATGTTGGTATAATATAAGGCAAATGTGGTATCTTTCTGTTTCTCTCCATAACGTTAGAAGTTGGGGCTTAATCTTCTACATAAAATGATCTATCATCAGGTCCATCTCTCGCAGTTTTTTTCATGAGAGATCACCAGTTGATGAACGGCTCGATGTCTTCATGCACTTGTATGCACAACTGTATTGACAGCATTCTGGTGAGGATTTATAGATTCATCAGCGCATGCAGTGCACGTAAGTTGCTTCTGGTTCTGGGTGCAAATTTGTTCAATTATATGCTTGTGTGGAGCATGACAATGGGACAAGTAAAATTACTTCGAAGTTCGATTGTTTTGATGAAGTCCTTAAAGTTGGATGTATTGAATTTTGTGGGTACAATATACTCGGATGATAGTTGGCAAAATATATTTTGAGAACATTTTTCCTATAACACTACCATGTGTATTTAAAACTACTGAGATACATTGAAAACACAGTGAAAAGAAATAACGAGATTTAAAACAAAAAGTAGAACTCCAGTAAACTTATTGAGGTTACGATATCATTAAAATGTGAGTGGTTCTGTTGTTTTTTTCACTGATTTAGCTCACTCCAACTAGTTTAATCTTTATCAATCCAGCTAAATGGTGGCTTTCCATCCTTCGTTTATTGGTCTCAAGTTAATTATTACTATTACTTAAATGAGACGATTAATTAGTATAAATTTTTGTGGCTTCTCGGATTCTATAAACTCCGATGGCTTAATTTTATGTATTTTTTTGTGGGGTTTTATAAGTACTTTGTTACAATGACGGTTTCTGAAAGATTTCCCAAAGAAACGTCAGATCCGCTTTGATGCCGTTGTAATTAACTATCAAAGAAAAAAATTAAATGCTAAAGTTATATGAAAAATACAGTTTCTCCGTCATCCCTTTAATGATGTCCAAGTTAAATTTCTATAATTATTATTTCGTATATGATTAGTTAGTGTACATTTTTGTCCTTCTCGGGTTCTGTCAATTTCATAGAATTTGATTTTCCCACCAATCAAAAAATTGTAAGAGAAAGGGAAAAAACCTATACCGATTGGAGGAAAAATAACCGACAAGCATTATATGAAGTTTTTTAATCATGTTATTTATTTTTTCATAAGAAAAATAAAGATATAAAAAAAGTATTTTTATTACCTCTTGTCGTTATTTTCTGAACTCGGTTTGTTCTTGAAAAGTAACTTCTTTGCATGTCAAAATTTATGTTTTATCATTGGTAAAACGTCATAATGTTTTTCAAAATATTGATTCCAATTTGAAAAAATTCTCAAAAAAGTTGACCTATTCATTTATGAAGAGTAAACATATGAACGAAAACACACTTAGAAAACCAAAGCATGAAACCATATTGATAGAATTTGGAAATAGTTTTGAATAAACTAATATCTCTAACATTTTCTGTTTTAAAAGGTTTTAAAATCGGCTGAGCTAGCGACGGAGTCTTTTCTCAATCTTGAGATGCTTGTTGAGATTGTAGAAATTTGATTTCAAGATTTACAACATTGATGAAAAGCATGAGATAAAAATCCTCTTACAATTTGGATGAAATTAAGCAACAAGTGAAAGTGTATCAATGGTTTATTACAGTTTTATCATACCCGAGTATTTTGACTACAGCTTTCAAAATACTCAGGAAAATGTTACGAAATGTTGACCATCATTTTTTCAACTCAATTATAAACAACTTTTGTTTTGTGAATGATCAAAATCGGATGAGAATATAGTCAAAAGCGGAGTGCAAGATCACATAAATGCATGGGCCAAGCTTGAAGACTAGTTGCAAATTTTATGTACAAAATAATATTTTATTGTTGTTGTCTTCCCAAATTTACCTATAAATAGGTAAATATTGTGATGTTTAGATCTCCTTCATGTTTATGACAAACTTGTGCTTCACATCACTTAAATCATTATTTATAGTTAATTTACTTTATTTAAACATACTCTACTTATACGTGGGTGTTTTGATTTATTATTGTTATATGCTAAACTGTTAGGATCGAAACTTGAGGAGGGGAGGGGGGGGCGTCTGTGAGCTCTGTCACAACTCACGTAGGCTCTCACACAGCCTAGAGACCAAACCTCGTAACCATATTGATAGAATTTGGAAATAGTTTTGAATAAACTATCTCTAACATTTTCTCGTTTTAAATGGTTTTAAAATCAGCTGAGCTAGCGACGGAATCTTTTCTCAATCTTGAGATGCTTGTTGAGATTGTAGAAAGTTGATTTCAAGATTTACAACATTGATGAAAAGCATGAGATAAAAATCCTCTTACAATTTGGATGAAATTAAGCAACAAGTGAAAGTGTATCAATGGAATTACAATTTTATCATACCTAAGTATTTTGACTATAGCTTTCAAAATACTCAGGAAAATGTTACGAAATGTTGACCATCATTTTTTCAACTCAATTATAAACAACTTTTGTTTTGTGAATGATCAAAATCGGATGAGAATATAGTCAAAACTGGAGTGCAAGATCACATAAATGCATGGTCCAAGTTTGAAGACTAGTTTCAAATTTTATGTACAAAATAATATTTTATTGTTGTTGTCTTCCCAAATTTACCTATAAATAGGTAAATATTGTGATGTTTAGATCTCCTTCATGTTTATGACAAACTTGTGCATCACATCACTTAAATCATTATTTATAGTTAATTTACTTTATTTAAACATTACTCTACTTATACGTGGGTGTTTTGATTTATTATTGTTATATGCTAAACTGTTAGGATCGAAACTTGAGGAGGGGAGGGGGGGGCGTCTGTGAGCTCTGTCACAACTCACGTAGGCTCTCACACAGCCTAGAGACCAAACCTCGTAACCATATTGATAGAATTTGGAAATAGTTTTGAATAAACTATCTCTAACATTTTCTCGTTTTAAATGGTTTTAAAATCAGCTGAGCTAGCGACGGAATCTTTTCTCAATCTTGAGATGCTTGTTGAGATTGTAGAAAGTTGATTTCAAGATTTACAACATTGATGAAAAGCATGAGATAAAAATCCTCTTACAATTTGGATGAAATTAAGCAACAAGTGAAAGTGTATCAATGGAATTACAGTTTTATCATACCTGAGTATTTTGACTATAGCTTTCAAAATACTCAGGAAAATGTTACGAAATGTTGACCATCATTTTTTCAACTCAATTATAAACAACTTTTGTTTTGTGAATGATCAAAATCGGATGAGAATATAGTCAAAAGTGGAGTGCAAGATCACATAAATGCATGGGCCAAGCTTGAAGACTAGTTGCAAATTTTATGTACAAAATAATATTTTATTGTTGTTGTCTTCCCAAATTTACCTATAAATAGGTAAATATTGTGATGTTTAGATCTCCTTCATGTTTATGACAAACTTGTGCATCACATCACTTAAATCATTATTTATAGTTAATTTACTTTATTTAAACATACTCTACTTATACGTGGGTGTTTTGATTTATTATTGTTATATGCTAAACTGTTAGGATCGAAAATTGGGGGGGGAGGGGTGCCGTCCGTGAGCTCACCCACAACTCACGTAGGCTCACATAGCCTAGAGACCATATCCCGTAACCATATTGATAGAATTTGGAAATAGTTTTGAATAAACTATCTCTAACATTTTCTCGTTTTAAATGGTTTTAAAATCAGCTGAGCTAGCGACGGAATCTTTTCTCAATCTTGAGATGCTTGTTGAGATTGTAGAAAGTTGATTTCAAGATTTACAACATTGATGAAAAGCATGAGATAAAAATCCTCTTACAATTTGGATGAAATTAAGCAACAAGTGAAAGTGTATCAATGGAATTACAATTTTATCATACCTAAGTATTTTGACTATAGCTTTCAAAATACTCAGGAAAATGTTACGAAATGTTGACCATCATTTTTTCAACTCAATTATAAACAACTTTTGCTTTGTGAATGATCAAAATCGGATGAGAATATAGTCAAAACTGGAGTGCAAGATCACATAAATGCATGGGCCAAGCTTGAAGACTAGTTGCAAATTTTATGTACAAAATAATATTTTATTGTTGTTGTCTTCCCAAATTTACCTATAAATAGGTAAATATTGTGATGTTTAGATCTCCTTCATGTTTATGACAAACTTGTGCTTCACATCACTTAAATCATTATTATAGTTAATTTACTTTATTTAAACATTACTCTACTTATACGTGGGTGTTTTGATTTATTATTGTTATATGCTAAACTGTTAGGATCGAAAATTGGGGGGGGAGGGGTGCCGTCCGTGAGCTCACCCACAACTCACGTAGGCTCACATAGCCTAGAGACCATATCCCGTAACCATATTGATAGAATTTGGAAATAGTTTTGAATAAACTATCTCTAACATTTTCTCGTTTTAAATGGTTTTAAAATCAGCTGAGCTAGCGACGGAATCTTTTCTCAATCTTGAGATGCTTGTTGAGATTGTAGAAAGTTGATTTCAAGATATACAACATTGATGAAAAACATGAGATAAAAATCCTGTTACAATTTGGATGAAATTAAGCAACAAATGAAAGTGTATCAATGGAATTATAGTTTTATCATACCTGAGTATTTTGACTATAGCTTTCAAAATACTCAGGAAAATGTTACGAAATGTTGACCATCATTTTTTCAACTCAATTATAAACAACTTTTGTTTTGTGAATGATCAAAATCGGATGAGAATATAGTCAAAACTGGAGTGCAAGATCACATAAATGCATGGGCCAAGCTTGAAGACTAGTTGCAAATTTTATGTACAAAATAATATTTTATTGTTGTTGTCTTCCCAAATTTACCTATAAATAGGTAAATATTGTGATGTTTAGATCTCCTTCATGTTTATGACAAACTTGTGCATCACATCACTTAAATCATTATTTATAGTTAATTTACTTTATTTAAACATTACTCTACTTATACGTGGGTGTTTTGATTTATTATTGTTATATGCTAAACTGTTAGGATCGAAAATTGGGGGGGGAGGGGTGCCGTCCGTGAGCTCACCCACAACTCACGTAGGCTCACATAGCCTAGAGACCATATCCCGTAACCATATTGATAGAATTTGGAAATAGTTTTGAATAAACTATCTCTAACATTTTCTCGTTTTAAATGGTTTTAAAATCAGCTGAGCTAGCGACGGAATCTTTTCTCAATCTTGAGATGCTTGTTGAGATTGTAGAAAGTTGATTTCAAGATTTACAACATTGATGAAAAGCATGAGATAAAAATCCTCTTACAATTTGGATGAAATTAAGCAACAAGTGAAAGTGTATCAATGAAATTACAATTTTATCATACCTAAGTATTTTGACTATAGCTTTCAAAATACTCAGGAAAATGTTACGAAATGTTGACCATCATTTTTTCAACTCAATTATAAACAACTTTTGTTTTGTGAATGATCAAAATCGGATGAGAATATAGTCAAAACTGGAGTGCAAGATCACATAAATGCATGGGCCAAGCTTGAAGACTAGTTGCAAATTTTATGTACAAAATAATATTTTATTGTTGTTGTCTTCCCAAATTTACCTATAAATAGGTAAATATTGTGATGTTTAGATCTCCTTCATGTTTATGACAAACTTGTGCATCACATCACTTAAATCATTATTTATAGTTAATTTACTTTATTTAAACATTACTCTACTTATACGTGGGTGTTTTGATTTATTATTGTTATATGCTAAACTGTTAGGATCGAAAATTGGGGGGGGAGGGGTGCCGTCCGTGAGCTCACCCACAACTCACGTAGGCTCACATAGCCTAGAGACCATATCCCGTAACCATATTGATAGAATTTGGAAATAGTTTTGAATAAACTATCTCTAACATTTTCTCGTTTTAAATGGTTTTAAAATCAGCTGAGCTAGCGACGGAATCTTTTCTCAATCTTGAGATGCTTGTTGAGATTGTAGAAAGTTGATTTCAAGATTTACAACATTGATGAAAAGCATGAGATAAAAATCCTCTTACAATTTGGATGAAATTAAGCAACAAGTGAAAGTGTATCAATGGAATTACAATTTTATCATACCTAAGTATTTTGACTATAGCTTTCAAAATACTCAGGAAAATGTTACGAAATGTTGACCATCATTTTTTCAACTCAATTATAAACAACTTTTGTTTTGTGAATGATCAAAATCGGATGAGAATATAGTCAAAACTGGAGTGCAAGATCACATAAATGCATGGGCCAAGCTTGAAGACTAGTTGCAAATTTTATGTACAAAATAATATTTTATTGTTGTTGTCTTCCCAAATTTACCTATAAATAGGTAAATATTGTGATGTTTAGATCTCCTTCATGTTTATGACAAACTTGTGCATCACATCACTTAAATCATTATTTATAGTTAATTTACTTTATTTAAACATACTCTACTTATACGTGGGTGTTTTGATTTATTATTGTTATATGCTAAACTGTTAGGATCGAAACTTGAGGGGGGGGGGGGGTGGCGTCCGTGAGCTCTGTCACAACTCACGTAGGCTCTCACACAGCCTAGAGACCAAACCTCGTAACCATATTGATAGAATTTGGAAATAGTTTTGAATAAACTTTCTCTAACATTTTCTCGTTTTAAATGGTTTTAAAATCAGCTGAGCTAGCGACGGAATCTTTTCTCAATCTTGAGATGCTTGTTGAGATTGTAGAAAGTTGATTTCAAGATTTAGAACATTGATGAAAAGCATGAGATAAAAATCCTCTTACAATTTGGATGAAATTAAGCAACAAGTGAAAGTGTATCAATGGAATTACAGTTTTATCATAACTGAGTATTTTGACTATAGCTTTCAAAATACTCAGGAAAATGTTACGAAATGTTGACCATCATTTTTTCAACTCAATTATAAACAACTTTTGTTTTGTGAATGATCAAAATCGGATGAGAATATAGTCAAAAGTGGAGTGCAAGATCACATAAATGCATGAGCCAAGCTTGAAGACTAGTTGCAAATTTTATGTACAAAATAATTTTATTGTTGTTGTCTTCCCAAATTTACCTATAAATAGGTAAATATTGTGATGTTTAGATCTCCTTCATGTTTATGACAAACTTGTGCTTCACATTACTTAAATCATTATTTATAGTTAATTTATTTTATTTAAACATACTCTACTTATACGTGGGTGTTTTGATTTATTATTATTATATGCTAAACTGTTAGGATCGAAAATTTTGGGGGGGGGGGAGGGCGTCCATGAGCTCTGCCACAACTCACGTAGGCTCTCACACAGCCTAGAGACCAAACCCCGTAACCATATTGATAGAATTTGGAAATAGTTTTGAATAAACTATCTCTAAAATTTTCTCGTTTTAAATGGTTTTAAAATCAGCTTAGCTAGCAACGGAATCTTTTCTCAATCTAATCTGATTTCTCAAACTACAGAAATATTGTGCGGAAAATGCTTGATTAATCGGTGAACAATAAGTGCAAATAATTAAATAGATCAGATACAAGAGTTTGTTTATGAAAGTTCGAAGCAATGTTTCTATATCTCTCTTTCTTCTTAAACTGGAAGGTTTGAACTAAAAGACTTTGAGATGATTATACAAATAATCAAATTCGATCAGTCAAATCACGTCTAAACTGAACTCCTAACAATGCTCTATGCTAACATAACATTCTGGTAGCTTTAATCTCCAACTAAACTAATATACAAAGCTTGGTCTGTATCTGATTAAGCATAGCTGAATGTACAACAGTCAAAGTTTTACAGAAATGAAAGCATAGATTGTTTCGAAACAGCGATTGAAGAATTAAATGATATCAAAGGTTTTCAAACGATTTGCAAAAAGAGGTTACTCTCTCCTCTTCGCTTCTATTTATAGATTGGATTCCAACGGTAATAATTGTGTATAGTAGTGTTAAATCTTTATATATTTATCCTTAAGCAATTAATGTGCATTTAATGCTCCGTGTACTGATGTATTAAGTCCTATTTTTTGCTCTATAAAGACAATCCTCGTACTTCAACCGCTCTGATATTACTTTGATTGTTGTTTTTCTTGTCCAACGACTATAATTGTTCAACTTAAGTCAAACATTCGAATTTGATCCGATACAACTCTTTGGTCTATACGTAAGCTTATATGATCTGATCTGATCATTTAATCTGATATGTTTCAATCTGCTCTTGTATATCTGATCTGATATGTTCTTGGAAACTATTCGACATATTCTGTCATGTTCTTATTTGTCCAACAAACTCTCTGTTTTGATTTGTTGAACTGTCCAAGCTCAACTTATATGACGATCTATAATTTAAACATGATTAAATTTTGCTCTAATCTGTTCAGATTGATCCTGAGCTTTGTTAATACCAGACTTTATAAAATTTTTATCTTAACACATATAACTTCATTTTAAATTAGACAAATTGGCAAATAGATCAATAATGCATGGTCACATAGAGTGTAACTGTGACCACTCAAATAAAAAAAATGACATGAGAGAAAGAACATCTAGTATCAAAGATAATGATCAATGTCAGACTAATGATTCAAATACAATGGAAATTGGAGAGATGCATTGCCGAATGAGTTGGTCTCCTATGAGACTTCTCATGTATGTATTCAATGCGACCATAGTTACAGTGAAAAAAATAATAATAATTTATTATAAAAGGTAATACGTTTTCTAGAGTCAGCTCACATATTAACGGGTTTTAATTTAACAAATTGACCGAAAGATTATTTTTCATATGAGTTTTTGTGGGGATAAAAAAGTGAAGTATAAAATGTAGAAAAAAGGTGAAGCAAAAAACTGCATAAGCTAAAATCAAGTAAGCAAAGGATTAAACAGATTACGATTGCGTGAAATACTATATAAAATATAGAAATATATCAATAAAAACTTATGAATCTACATTCTTGCAAAATTTATATAGTTTTTAGTGCATTTTTTATTCATTACGTGCAATATATATGCTTGTTCCTAGCCTTAACATAAAATGCATGTATATACATATATATATATATATATATACCAATATAAATCATCGTCAACGAAAAGCTATCCTTTGGTTGGGTTCAATTTCAAAATTCTAGTTTATATAAATCTATATTTCAGTAAACTCTCGACTATCACCGAATAATATTATAACTTATATAATTCCCTATTTCAGTAAACTCTCATATTCAACTATTACCGTGTAATATTATATAGTTAAAGAAAACACTAAACTAAGAATAAACTTTAATATTACTTTGGTCAGGGATGTAATGAGATCATGCGTAGACCATGTTATGAAGTCAATCTATCGTACTATGAGAGAAATTAATATTGTTAACGTGTTTAATTAAATGTCTCCTTATCTATCATACTATCAGAGAAAGTTAAGGTGTTTAATTAAATGTCTCCTTATACGGGGTGTCATGGCTTACAAACGTCAATGTGTTGAATTACGTTTGCATGGATAAAAGAAGTATTGAGATGGGTGTCCTCTGAAAAGCTCTCGTATGTCAAACCATCGATGTTGCGTCGCTTGATCTGGTTGGTCATGTGGGCTGTAAAGTGTATCGTCAAATTTTAACGTGTAATACTATCTCTGTCAGATATAGGACCCACGATCGAGAAATGGTAAGACGGATCTCTAATAGAAATGAGACAAGACCAGCAGTTAGAACACATCTCCCCGAATTCATGAGCCTAACAGTTCACCCCAACGCAGACAATAGGTGCACTCCGCTCTGTCACATTATAAAGAAATAAAGTTAAACTTTGGCTAATAACAATTAGATTTGTGCGTACTCATAAGGGCCTGATCTAACATAACGAGTAATCGAAGATCCGGGGATCCTTTGGACTGTTAAATATTTCTTTTGATAATATATGAAATTTCCTGAGTAATCGAGAAGGTGAAAGACTTTTTAAGGTTCTAAATTTATGAGAAATGACCTAAGATTATAGCGTACAAACTCAACGTTTTAGGGTCGGTGGAAAAACCTACGATGTTGTATAGAAGCCTAAGTCTACAAGATTCCCAAATAATTTAGAAGATGTGGAGATTTGGAGAAACATCTAAACCATTGAAGACTCTTTTGTGATTTGTAGAATGTAAACATGTAGAACTTTCTAAAATAGTCTATTGTGTAGAATAGTGTAGAAAATTTGAAAAGTGATCTTTACCACTAGAATGATCCAAGCATCCATTCTTGGAAACAACTTATATATATAGGGATGAAATCTCTTTGTAATTCACTCAACAATCATAGCCATACTTTCTCTCCACAAAATTTCCAATCTATTTGTGCTTTTTTATTAACTTACCCACTCAAGATCACTCTTTAATGTTGTTTTAGTAGTGCTTCCAATGGATGGAGTCAAGAAACAAATGGCACATATGTATTTAGTAGGGCTTATTCCATGACAATAATGTTAGTTACCCATATGTGCCCAACCATAGATGTCGCTAACAAATGATTTGTGAAGGTAAGCATCAGTACAAAAACTCATATGAGCTTGAATTATGTGTTAATTTTGTAAGATGGATCTTCGATACGACATGTCTTATGGATATACATATGCGTAATAGTTCTCATAATAAACATCAATATAACAAAATATGGTCATATAACTGTACAATTAACAAAAATAAACGATTATCATTCATCATATTATTGTTTTGGGTATCTGGCAGAAATGTTATTCATAAAAAAACATTTACATTTGAAAATAGCTAGCATGACACTTATAAAATTTGAAACTTTAGTTTAAAGAGCTAACATCTTAATCCAAAGTTGAAGCTAAATGTTAGAATGGAAATTTAAGGTTCCAAAAACTTTTCTTGAATCCAATTCTCTCCTAGGTCATAACCGACACTCTGCGTTAGTAAATAAAACAAGATACTAATAAAAAAAACTCAGACTAGCAATGAAAATCTAATTGAATTAAGAGAGATCATTTAAAATGTACAAAAAATTCCAATCCAAATAGTTTTAATGAAAATCTAATTGAATTTAGAGAGATAGTTTATAATGTACAAAAATATGTTTATCAAGAGAAGAACTTGTAGTCTCTGGCTTGCAATATGATCTGTCTCAATGCACCAATTGGAGCTAAAATCATCAACAAAACACCGACCACGATAAATGCCTGAAAATTTAATATTAAATATCATAAATAAGTCCCATGATATGTACAAAAAAGTATTTAAAAATGTGCATGTATATATATATATATATGTGTGTGTGTGTGTGTGTGTGTCTGTGTGATGAGTGGCATACCCAATTGATGCACCATGAGAAGCTAAATGTTTTTGGCTTCTTCACTGCAAGCCACATAATACAAGGAAGCTGCAAGACGATATTAGCAATTAAATTTTTAAAAGATAATCAATTTTACTTTATCTGCGAGACTTTGAACCAATATAATTATCGGTTAAACAATTAGATATAAAGATGCAATTGAATTTTGGACTATCCTATGATTCAGTGACACCAGACAAATTTCATCGAATTATATTAACAAGTTTGTTTTGACAGAATATTAAGGAGGTTTGAAATCTTACAAAGTACGTTGTTGGAGCGAAAGCAAAACCTCCAAAGAATCCCAGGAGTCCACCAAAGAAAGGGAATGAAATTCCCACCATGAAAGTGACGGCTACAAGGTAGGTATGAATATGTGAGATAATCATAAGAAATTATAACAAAATTAATTAAATTTTGAAGTCGAAAGATATGTTTAATTTAATTACATACCCAAAATAATAAAAAGTTCATAGTAAAGCTTTTCAGATAGAGATCGAAAAAATTTGAACCATTTAAAATAGATTGAACGAAGGATATGTTCATCCATAACAAGTTCATTTAACTATCAACATGTAATTTAAAATGGTCACACACCTACGTAGCTTGTACGAGTGACAATGCGTAGAAGTCGTGTCGGATTGAACTTCATTTTCTTCACCAGGAATGATTCTACCATGTCAAATACACCCATAGCAAACACCTGACAATGATCAAGAAATGATTGTCGTACGTTAAAAAAGATAGTAAAATGAATATTTAAAACTTTTATATTTTATATACCTGGTAACTTCCAATAACATGGACGATGACGAAAATGTTAGCCGCAACAATGAGCCAAGTGGGTTTTTCTAGTGATACAAGGATGCTATCCTCTACGTTGTTTCCAAACACGGCATATCCAATAAATGCGACCGGGAAATAGCATAGAGCCACGACGAAATAGGCCATGATAACTCCAGCCATCATGGGTTTCTTGGATGGCTTTTCGGGTGTGGAAGGGATAGTGGCCTGGATTTCTAACACGACATTGTGACCAGCGAAGGCAAAGGCAACATCTCCTAATGCACTAAGAAATCCGAAGATCTTTTCAGTGTTGTTTGATCCCCGAGTCACATATTCTACGTCTTTGGCAACCCCTTTGTGACAAGAAGCTACCCAAGCTATGGTTGAATAGCTGCAATCAAGATTTCATATGTAAATAAAATTATCTAATAAGCAATGACTTCAAGATTTCATATGTAAATAAAATTATCTAATAAGCAATGACTTCATTAGAGGTATTATTTGCATGGTAGAGGTAGTACCCAACAGACATGATCGCTGCAGCTAACGAAACACCAACGATGGAGTTGAAATTGGGAAGCTGAGAGAGGAAAACTTGGATGATGCCAAAGATCATGATGTGATAGGAGAGTCGAATGGGATAGTCCGGCCAGAGTATGTTGTTTATTTTCTTAAAGGACTTCCCGGCGGTGATCATGTAAACAATGTTGACGCCAACTTCCACCATGAGTTGTTGCGGCACCACCACCCAGAGACCGAGCTTTTCGCCGAAAGCATGCTGCCCTAGCTCGTGGTATCGGTCGAACCGCTTGCCCGGAACCATTTCATGCATTTCCACCATTTGCCACAATGTATACAAAGTTATTATCCAAGACAAAACCATTACAGTAACCCCTGGTCCCCTGTATTATAATGTTTATTGTGTAAACATAAAACAATAATGATGAATAAACAATTGAATAAATCTTTTAATTTGTCTTAGAGCGTATCAATTATCTTTTGTATGCACACGTCCTCCATGTTTACAACAAATTCAAGAGTAGGGCATATCATCGTTTTAATTTAATTTAAAAAAATTGGAATAGATTACTGTTTCAAAATAAAATATAACTAATAATTAACTCGATCCTATTTCGTGCTAGCAGGGACAAATATTTTAATTCTTGGCATGTTGGTTTCCGCGATGCATACGAATAGTATAATCTATCTATTGAAAAAATACAACAGCAACGATCAAGCAATGTTTGAACAGTAATTAACGAAATTTTTTATATATTAAAAAGTCAGAAAATCAAAGACAGAGCCCTAACCAAGATCAACCCGAAGAAGAATGAACTCCTTCAAAATATAATTAACAATTCTTTGATAAAACAACCCGATCGGTTTTATTTTTGGGGACAAATATTGAATTAAATTATTGGCATCGTAATTTTCCAGTATGCTAAGAGATCAGTATAATATTTTATTTATAAAAAAAATACAGAGGATTCATGTAATTTTTCCAAACACTAAGTATCATTTTTTTTCCCCTAAAAAAGTCCAGAAACTCGGACGACGAATCCGTACCTACACATTAATCACCACTCTCAAATGTACGTCAAAAAGTTATAAACAAACTTCGTAAAAATCCAAGCTCCATGCAAAAAATAAAATAAAATAAAATATCGACGGAAAGTTTAATATTTTTGATCAAATAATATTTAGAACGTACCATCCGAGCTCGGACATGGCATAGGGGAGACCGAGCACGCCGGCTCCGACCATGGCCGTTACATTGTGAAAAGCCGAGTACCACCACTTCCCCTTCCGCGACGCGGTGACCGGAAGCCAGTCGTTCAAATCCTTCTTTTGTTCTGTGGAAGCCATGTTTTGATTTATGATGTGAGTGTATATTATTTACTGTGATAGATGTCATGTGTACATTCATATTTATAGATAAAAGAGTATTTCTGAGAGAAATCGGTCTCATATCCTATCTTTCCTAGCAAAATCTCTTCTTTTTATTTTGATAATGGCCTTTGGGTTATCAAGTAGTAGCTTGGACAATTTAAAGATATACTAATTTCAAGTATTAATAGTTTTATAAAAAATATTTAACCATTTCTCCTATTAATTAATAAGATATATCATATCTAAAAGTCTACCTCGTAATTCAAAAATTACAAGTATTTAATACAATTTGTTCATATTTATAGATTTGAGAGTTTGATTTACGCTAGAATTATGCTTATAATAAATTATAAATTGTACCGATATAAGATAAAAGATAAGATTGAAAAAGATTTGTTAATAAACGATAAAGTTAAGGCTAAGTTTTATGAGATGGGGGGTATTTTTAAGGGAAATCCAAATATCATATCATGTCATCAATCATTAATATACTATGCCCTTTATAATATACAATAATAGATAATGGATTTTTGAATCAGACTATAAAGATAAATGAGTTAGGTTTCAAATCTTTAGTTAGATAATATCAACAATTTTGCATGATTAAGTTTCCAATTTAAAGGATAATTAGCGACTGAATTGCTCCAAAAAAGAAAAATATTTTTTATGGTTTACAAATCTTGATATTCCTATTAACAGTGTTGTTATACAACGTAATTAATGCCATTCGTCCACAAACAGATTTATTGCTTCCATAAAAAATCTGTAGTCATAACAAATATTTTCTTTTTTTCGTTTTGGTGGGGCAATTTGTCCATTAATTAAATATCAAAAAGAAATTTTATAATATAACATTGATTATATTTTCTGAATATAGCTTTCCTAATTTCCCTCTTGTTCAAATATCCATTATAGATATGATCTCATCAAACGCTCACCTCTATGAATATATTGTTATCTCTTACTCCTATATCCATTATAAATATAATCAGATCAAATGCTTACCTCTCTAAATACATTATTGTAGGACCAAACGCTTGTCGCTTTACCAAAAGTTATAGCTGGTGGTAACGTGTAACACTAATCTTTTAAACCGTATAGCAACACAAGCGTCACGGTTCGATCGCTCTACCTAGTAGGGACAATAATTGCATTCCAACAATCCCACACCAATAACTACACTTCTTGCATCAATGAGAATCGAACTCGTGACATTGGTCTAATACCAATTTTAGGACCGAGCGCTTCTCATTTTACCAAAAGGTATAGATGATGGTAACGGTCCAACTTCAATCTTTTAAATCGTATAGTAATACAAGCGTCACGATTCGACCGATCTATCTAATAGGAGCAATTATTGAACTCCAATGATTATAAAGTTGATATAAATAAATCGTGATATATACCTGTGCTCGGTATTGGATTATAATAATATCTTTTTACTTGATTTAAAGATTATAAGGTACATTTTGGATTATTTAAATAAATTACTGCCGATTGTACGTGGGAAAAGTAATACACATAAGCGTCCCATTAACTACGAGTAACGGCTTCTATTTTGATACTCGAAATTACAATGTCTTTCAAAGGGTACCTAATTATTTGATATTTAAAAACAAAAACAAAAAAATCAAACCAAATTTCCGAAGATGAAAAAAAGATAAACAAAATGCAATTCTGTTAGAAATATGAGAGGAATTATCTGAATCCAGAAGTCAAGTGTTTACAGACGGTGGGTAGAACAGATAAATAGACAACCAGAATTGATTCTATTTCGCTGTCTATACATTTCAAAGAGAACTTCTTCATTATTGGGAAGTTTAACATACTCGGCCATATCAAAGAGAGAGTCAACAGCTTTCCGAGTTGCGCCTTTGTCACCTCTTCTATCCTTCATGATGCCGAAAAGACGACCTGGGCTCCAACTTCCTTGGCTGCTAACAGAACGACTACCAACAACGTCCTGCAAGAAACAATGATTTTGTTAGAAAATAATAATTAAACTAAAGATAAAAACTTATCGAAACCAAGAATATAAGAGGAAAAAATAAAAATTACCAAATTAGATGAACCATTAAGCTAAAACATTGAATAAAGTTCATAAGAAATTCATTTTGGTAAAGCTAAATGCTACTTATAAAATCTAAAGTTACAAATCCTTCACTGGTTTAGTTATTAACAAACAAGGTAAGTTAGACCCTTGAAGGAGATAAGACATGCTAATGTCTGCTGCAAATGTGGAGGCAAATTTTGTATTGACTGCAACTAAAGAATTCCATTAATACATGACACCACAATAATATTGCGTTCTGGATTATTGAAGTCTGGTTAACGAAATTATGGAAGTGCGATAGTGAGATGGATAGATTGGAATCCAGTCAAACATTATATAAGAATTTAGTAGCAAGACATAAAAATTAACCTTTTCTGAGTCCCAATGCAGAAATTTTGGAGTAACAGGAGCCTCTGCATTGTTATTGCCTGACAGAGAACAATCAGGACTGGTTTCCCACAGCAACCAAGGCAAATTAACGCCATCCATTTCGATAGGACTAGGAACGGATCTTGCAGTACTATAAGGTCCATTCCTATTTATTGCAGTATCTCTTTCCTTCCCTCCTAAAGTCGAACTTCCGTCGCTTCTTTCTCCATCCAATGAAGATATATCTGTATCGACATTAGAAATGAAGCCCTCAAAATATCTTTCTGCTTCCTGACTTAATTGTTTTGACATCTGATTTCTGTTGCTGCTTCTCTTTAAACCAAGAAGTAAAATAGTTAGAAACGTTAACAACAAGACAAAAGCAAATAGTTTATAACAGTAAAACTGCCCGACGGAAATACCTTTCTGGCTTGTGAATGCTGCTCTTCTAAAGCTGAAGTCCTCGTATCAGAAAGTTCTTTGACTATCTTATGGGCATCTCGACCTTGTTGCTCCTCTAACATTTCAGGTGAAAGATTCACCTTGTTTTTTTCAAACTACAAATTTGAGAGAATGCTTCAATAACTTTTCGAGGATTTCAATACAAAGTTGTTCTGTCTCGCAGTAAGGAGTTACTAAATCTACAACATTACAACACTGCACAGATAACAATGCCTTTTTGTGAAAACAAAGAGAATTTGAACTCTAGCACTTCAGGTTTGCTTAAACTTCACCAGAAGAGCTAATTCAAGGAAACAACTCTTCGGATTAGGTTGCTTCTTTTTTTAGAATTTTAAGTACTTAATCCAACAAGATAGATTGCCAAATTTATCCACAAGCTTGTCAAGCATCATTTTTCCATTTGAACAGATGCTTTCTGAAACTTCTGTCTTTTGATTCTCCAATAATCCAACCACACAACCTAAGTGTTTGAATGAAAGGCTCCAGTTGAAATTTAACTGTCAGAAAGAACCAAAATATTTCAATATTTACAATCATTTGGGTTTGGGGGCTCTCCATGGGAAGCCTACATTCAGAAAAGACACTTGAGTGCTAAGAAGCACACAAATGTACAGCCAAAAATCTGCTTTTAAGAAATTATTATTCACAGTATAACCCCTTTCATCATACGAGCTTAACCACTTCTAGATCTTGTTCGATAGTTTCAAGAACGGACTTCTGCCTACCCATAGTTTACAAGGTAGATAAAATCCACTTTTCTAACAGGAATCTAACCAGATTGGGTCTAAAGTAAAAAATAAGTGCTATCACCTGCTCAAATTTTGACGTGTATATTTTTCTGATAACAGATAAATCTGGAAGGGTCTCGGAATTGTCTGATTGTAAGGAGTCACCACTGGTTAAAGCCGCTTGATTTCTTCCCATTGCCTGTACATAGAACAAATAGTTAAATAAGATGACCACTCAGTATTTACCCACACAAGATCATCCAATATTTGAAATATTTCAGCAAACTGATTTCTTTTTGCCCACTTGATTTAGTTCAGTTCGGATTTCTTGTACAGCATGTCTAAGTTCTTTTCGCATTGCTTCATATAGTCCACCATTTGGAACATCCTCGGTAGGGTGCTCAGCCTGAAGCAAGAACAAATATACAGGAACATTTGAGAAAATATGACATAACTTTAATAGTCTGCCAATGAAATATAGCTATAAAAGCATAGCAATTCAATCAAAAAAAGGAAAGGTTAAATCAGCCTTCTGAGCATTACTTTAACAATCGACCATCATATTATAAGATATATATTACAAACATATAGCAATTAAATCAAACAAAGAAAGTTAAACAACCTTCTTCTGAGCATAAACTGTGCGGATTGTCTTCTCAATTCCATTTCTCCCAAAACGAGTGTCCTTTGATTCATCATCAGTGAGGACAGAAGATTGACTCTGACAGATCACGTAGAAAAAAACAAAAGTAGAGTTTCAGTTTGATAAAATAAAAACAGAGCTCAATTTCATATTCTCACAGAAAAATACCTGAGAAAGCATCCGTCACATTTACAGAAGAAGGACAATAACAAACAAAATACATGCAAGGGATGAAGATCTTACAGAGTAACCATCATGCGATATAGAAAGATCCTTGTGGCTCCGAGATCTTCCAAGTCGCCTGTTACTTGAACTTAAATGCATTTGGTTGTTCCCATCAGTTGAAGCCTTCACATTAGAATGTTTTCTTGAACTCTGGGTATAATCAACTTCACTCTGTCATTCAAATGTAAAGGCAACTTACATATCCCTTTTGAGAAAAATAACCGCATACATATTTCAGCAATGAGAGTTCAAAGAATATCTTGAATCAATGCCTTTATCCACAATAAAGACGTGGCTGAGCATATTATTCAAACAAGCTAGGTAACACTGGTGACATACCTTCTGGTGGATGCTGATCTTAGTTCTCATGTCAGTATGTGTTCTCTAAACAATCTTTTGAAAGTGGACTGTTGATGGTGTGAATGTTAATCATGATAGGCGTGGTGTTGATCTCGGTATTTGATATATACCAAAATAATATCCATTTGTTTGAGTTTGGTTCTTTGCTCAAGTCTTACAGAGCCAAGATCATGGACTGGACTTGACAACTGGAGCAGGAAGGAGAACAGTAAAACTCACCAATTTTGTTTTCTCATTATATCCCTAATATCCACACGCAAAGTTCAAACTCTTGATGAAGTGGATTTTGGTGTCTAATTCTCAGTTGTTGATGCAATCCATGTTTAAAATGTGAAAAACTCATATCTTCTTTTTAGTGCTTTATACTTTTTTGTGTTCTTTTATCAATTATCTCTACAGAGGAAAAAAATAACAATATGAAAGGGTGGACATAGTATAAAGAAAACAATTTGTGCTGCGCAAGAGGATCAAAATCATGGATGTCCGACGAAGTGTAACATGCTGGATAGAACCCATGTCTAAGGTTAAGCATGGCTGCATGTCACACAAAATTTGAAGCCATGTCTAGAATAGCAAAATTCTGCCTAACAAAATAGGACAAGTTTTGGCCAATGTAGAGGACTTCCAATCACAGATATTACTCATAGTAAGAAAAAAACTATATACAAGTAGAATACAGCAATTCTTTTTACCTGCTTCGACATTCTTTAGGAGATCCATTTCATATGTACAGAGAATGGGTTACTACTAGCTGCCATTTTCACTACATCAATAAGCTAGGTTTTTTATACAAGTAAAATCGATGTAACACATACAACACTATATCTATGGCTTGGTTAATTTGATTTCTAGGCTCATTTCCTATTTAAATACTACATTCGTATTATTGCTTAGCTACCTTAATGGGACATGACTGTAGTAGACACCGTCTGCAAAAACATGTCAAGAGTTTTTAAATAAATGAGCAACATTTCAACAGAGATTTAACAACGCTTGTTTATTTGTCTTTTCGTAATTTAAAGATTTATTTAGACATGATTAATCAAATACAAAAGGATTGCATGGAATAAGTTAGACAAATTTGTAACAAAAACGAAAGCTTGATTGAGATATACTTAACTAACAAATAGAATTATGATGCAGTAATGCACAACTAAATTAACCTCAAGCATCTCACACTTGGTTTCTTGCAATGAGTCTTGCAGTGAGTCCTGAGTTATGTTTGGCTAAAGTTTTTGAATTTCCATTTGATAAGTGTTTAAGTTAACCGTTACATTGGCATCAGTAAAGTTCGAAAGCTCTCAAAGCTAATTCCTAGTACGCCGTGTCTCTTCATTTACTATTCAAATTTGAGCAACCAGTGCAGTAACATCTCACGCAATTCGAGGGTCTAAGAAAACAAAAAGAAAAGAAAAAGAAAAAGACAAAGTCACCTCAGAATCGCTAATCTGATGCCGAGCAACAGATAGTGACCTCCGACGACGCGAACCAGCATCGGAAGAAGAAACAATTTTGTTTCCCTCGAAAGCCGAGCTATTCGAAATGCTATCCCCACGGCTCCTGGAGACCGAACGCCCCCTTCTTCTGGACGACGCCGTATCACTCGCCCACCGCCCGACCGAACGGCCCTCCCTCCCCTTTCTCTCCCTCACACCTCCATCGCTCTCATTTTCAGTCCTCGAAGAAGAACCAAAAAACTCAAGCGCGAGATCATCTAAACTGATCTCTGGAAACGCCGCTGAACCCCTCGCGGTGTTGACGAACTTCCCTCTCGGCCCGCTCTTGTTGTAATCAGGCACAGGCCGTTCAGTCTCATGCTCCGGATGGACCGGCCTGGAAAATCGGCTGAGGCTCCTGGAACGGCGGAGAGAGCGGCTAGCGCCGCTGGAGTCTTCGGAGCTTGAGCTACCTCTTATTGGGGTTCTCTTGGTCGTTGATTTGAACGCTGAAGTCGCCATTGTTTCCTTTCGGAACGATTCATTGACCGAAAAATTCAGCTGCCATGATCTTTACGCTATTGTTCGCACAAATCCAATCAATGAAATTCTTGGGTTTTAAGGAGAATTACTTCGAATTTTGAATACAATATGGTACAGAGGAAGAAGAATGTAAAACAGAGAGAGTGATCTGTGGACAATGGGTTTACGAAGAAAGGAAGCAAACTCTGGCGGAGAGATCGAAAAGTGGGGAAACATTTGAAATTAAAAGTTGAAATTATATATTAATTATTAATACTGGATTTGTTTATTAATTTTTCCAAATTGTAAAATGATTCTACGAATATGGATAAGATAAAATTGTATTGCTTTTTTATTTATTAACTCGAAAAAATTAGCGGAGAAATATATTATTCATATTCAAATTTTTTATGATATATGTCTCCTAAATATAAATCATCACGTTAGCATTCTATTATTCATTTAGTTCTAACTACAATCATTCCTACTAAGATCATCAATACCATGAGACAATATTTGGTTGATTTCATGGGGATATGATTGATATAATTTATCCGATCTTATTTATCGTTTAATATGATATATTAGTTATCTCGCATCAATTAAATCAGTAATAATTTATCACACATCAATCAGATATTTAGTTTAATCACAACTCAAATTCGATCAAATCAAAATCAAATATATTTACTTTAGTAAATACTACATATCAATTCTAATTTTTAATAATTACTTTATATGTCATTTTATAATCGCAACAAATGAACGCTCATGTTTTTTGAGGCCATTTCTAATATTTGTTGAAGCTTAGGACAATACTACACTTTTACTATTTTTTCCGTATTCCACTTATGTAGTCCAATTTAAATTCAGTAATATTTTTTGTACTAATACTTACTCATTAGGTTATGGAAATATGTTTTGACTAATTTTTGAATGAATTTAATAAGGATAAAACGAAAAGTATGTTTTTTTAAAGAAACTTTTCTGTACTTTTTACTTTTTTAATTATGACACTGATACTTGGATGGAAAGAAGTAGGGGAATGAAGGGAAATATTTCTAAAAAAGGTTGACCTCAAGATCTAATCGAGAGCAAATATTTTTTAGAACTTGTCATAGATTTGGTTTTACTCCAAATATGAAAAAAAAAAAAAAAAAAAACAAGAAGTTTCAAAGTGTTCAATGAAAACAATTTCGTATACAAAAATAATTTAAAATATAATTTACGGCGTTCGATTGTACTTAATTGTTTTTGGATTTAATTTAGAGGCGGAATTAGAGGGCGGCACTCGTGACTCGTCCGTTGCTCGGGTATCCCATGCATATCTGTGATTGGATGAATTGCATTAAATAAAGTAATTTGAATTTTGAATCTCATCTAATTTTGAATTATTTTTATGTCTACATTATGTCAAAATAAAATTAGCTCAAGCTTGCATAGGGTGATCTTTTTTAAAAAAAACTACACATCCAAATACTCTTGGGTCACGTATCGGTGAAATTATAAGTTTAGATGAAGAGTTTGAAGTGCGGATTTCAAATAACACCAACACTCGATTTATTCGAACAACCATTTAATTAGATTGTGATCCAATTTAAATGTGATGCATCTAATTTTGGTATGGTTTGTCTCGAACTTCTACAAACACATTATTGCCCGAGTTGTATCAATAGAGCAACTACACCAACCCTAGCTGAACAACTCGACACCTCTGACTAGTCAGCTTGATAGGCTTACCTCAGCAGATCGACAGCCCTACCTGAGCAGTTCGACACCCATAGCTGGACATGCTAACCAGTTCACACTGGTTAGCTCGGCAACCCTGTCTGAGCAGTTCGACAGTCCTAATAGGATAGCTCGCCCAGCCCTAACTGGTCAACCCTGACAGCACTATCTGAACAGTTCTTCAACCTTAGTGGGATAGCATGACCGCCCTAACTAGTCAACTCGGTCAACTCTAACTGACCTGCACTGCCCTAGTTCAGGGGCCAAACACTCAAGAAATGGTAAACGCAAAAGTAACGGTTCAATTCCGTGAATCTCTATACGGGGAAGTCACGTAACAGATGAAGATTTTTCTATAACCTACCATAACTGAACCCCCTTCTCGTATATACTCTAGGTATGGCTCATATTTACATATTCACACATTGCTGCACTCCACACTACTTAACTGCAGTCTTGCATTTTTCTACTCTGGTCCAGATCTGACGAATCAGAGGAGTCACGTCGGAATAATATCAAGTTTACTTATTAATTTTTTTTTTAGCTCATTCTTCCTGAATTGAGGTACCTTAACAACAACAAGGAGACAAGGACAAAATCTGACCAGAGAAACCCGAGGTAAAATTTTGGTTACATCAAATGGTGTCATCAGTGGAATTGAAGTGATGGAGTTAAGATGCCGCCTAGGAGAAATCAGTTCAAGACAAAGAAGACCAGGATGGCCATGAGCGAAGGGTCCACACTGGGGACCTAGCAATCATGATCTTAGTGCTACGGAAATTTCTCAGCTGATCACTGCTATAGTTGAGCAAGTACTAGCTCGACGACAGGAGGTCAATCCCCTTGCTGACCCGAGCACTTAGTTAGAAGAGATGAGGAAGCTGCGAGAGCAAGTGTGGCGGATGCAGGACTTTCTGAACACTCATATTCAACCCAACTAAGACACACAGTTAGAAGAGACTAGGAAGCTGAGAGAAAAGGTGCAAAGCCTAGGGGAGGTTCATGCTGATCCTCCACCTTCATAGAGCTGAAATGTCCCTTTCTTAGCCGAGGTACTGATTGTTATACTACCCCACCATTTCAAGTTCCCTAATATGGGGGAGTATGATTGTATGTAAGATCCCGATGAACACCTCTCCAGGTTCGAGAATAACGTGCTACCACATCAATAAGTTGACCATATCAAGTCCAGGGTCTTCCTGACTACTTTAGTCTGATATGTCCAGTGGTGGTTCAAACTTCTCTCAGCTGGGGATATTAAGTGTTTTCAAGATTTCTGTAAGTCGTTTCTCCATCAGTTCGCTAGTAGTAAAAAGTGGTCCATGACAAAGCTGAATCTCTACAACATCAAACAAAAGGAACATGAGAGTCTATCGGAGTATATCAAACACTTCACTCGAAGTACCTTCTACTACCCAAGATCTACTGGGTTGGTTCTTTCAATCAGGGATTGAGTGGAAGACACCTTTTCAGGTCCCTAGTAAAGAAGCCCCTCACTACGCTTGATGTGCTCTTGACCCGAAACGAGAAGTACGTCAACGTGAAAATGCGTATTGGTCAGAGGAATGATCAGAAAACTCCAAACAAGGATGTTAAGGACGTCGATAAAGGTCATGAGCTGGACCGAATCATTCAACGTGATCCTGATGTAAGAGCCTTTGGATAGGGCATCGCCGACCTTTCAAGAAATGGAGGGATGAAAGACCAAGCACGCCTGAAATGTCTGACACTTGAAGAATACTGCACATAAGAATTTTCTATTTTCCTTTAATTTTTACTTTATGTTTATATTTAATGATGTAATCAATCTTCTCTGATGAATAAAGAATACATTTGCTCAATGGCGTTGTCTCATATGCCATGTTCCTCGGTACACTATCCGTTCGATAGTAATCCAGTCTAAAGATGCTCAAAAGCTCGAGTAGATCGACGCCCTAATCCCAACACGGTATGGCAATCCTGTTCGGACAACAACCCTGTCAGGACTAGTTCAGAAAGCCTGTTTAGTTGGCAACCTAATCCAAATAGCTTGGGAACTCAGTTCGGGCAGCAACCTGTCTGAACCAGTTCAAAATGCCCGATCAGCTCGGTATCCTAAGTCCAACATAGTTTGGCAATCCTATTAGTATAGCAACCCTATCTGAGCCAATTCAGAAAGACAGACCAGCTCGGCATTCTAAGCCCAAAGAATTGGAAATCTTGTTTGGACAGTTCAAAAAGCTCGACCAATTTGGTACCCTAAGTCCAACACAGCTTGGCAACTCAGTCGGCAACAACCCTATCACCAACTCAGGAATCCTACCTATTCGGCACCCTAAGACCAACACGACTTGGCAACTTAGTTCGGGCATCAACCTTGAAACTTTTACAAGTTCAATACCCTAAGCCCAACACAACTTGTCACCTTAGTTCAGGCATGAAACAGTGAAGCCCTACCAGTTTGGTACCCTAAGTGCAACATTACTTGACAATGTTTATGGGGAGGAGCGATCAATTTGCTCAAGTAGACACGAATTCATTTGATTGAACACTCATATATAACACAAGAGACAACTCAGGTCGTAACGATACCTTATGGTCTAAATTCACTACTTGTTCAGGTGTTGTGAGGGATACTGTTGATGCCCCTAATTTTGGTATGGTCGTCCTGAACCTTTACAGATACATCATCACCCGAGCTGCATAACAAAGCAACTTGACTAATCCTAACCGAGCAGCTCGACACCTCTAACTGGTCAGCTCGTCAGCGCTACCTTAGCAGTTCGACAACCCTAGTTGGTGGGTCAGCCTGCCCTAACTGGTCTTCTCGACAATCTCACCCGTGTAGTTCAACACCCCTAACCGTGCAAGTTGGCCAACTCTAACTAGTCAGCTCGACAGCTCTACATGAGGTTGCTAGCCCTAGTAGGGAAACTCGGCCAGTTAGCTGGTCAGCTCGACAACCCTACCCTAGCAGTTCGACAGCCCTAGCATGACGCTCGGCCAACCTTAACTGGTCAACTCTGGTCAACCCTAACTAAACCGCACTATCCAAGATTTGGGAGGCCAAACATTCAAGAAACGGTAAACACAAAAGTAACAGACTAATCATGTTAATCTTGATAGGAGGCACAAATCACCTGACCATCCCTTTTTCCTTATAAATACCTCAAGTATACCTTACATTTCAGATATTCACATATTGCTGCACTCCGCATTGTTTAATTACATTCTTGCATTTCTCTACTCGGGTCCAGATCTACTTAAGCATCGAAAGAGTCACGTCGGGAATACATCCCGTGTCACTAACTGTTTTTTCTCGGTTACAGCTCATTCCCCGAACTGAGGTACCCAAACAATAATAGGCGACGAGGACAGAAGCTCACTGGATCAAACTCGAGGTGAAATTTTGGTAACACGAAAACGTTTTATGATGGGATTTGTTGTGATATTTCAAATACATGAATCTCCGTATGGTTAGCAAATTTCATATCTTTCATTTTAATTTTGAACCAAAATGGATATAATTCATTTGAGATGTGGATTTGTAATCAGTCAGCTCAAATTTTTCCATTCAAATGCAACCTACTTAAATTTTTTCAAACAATTTACAAATCTTTGAATTATGGACTTTAAGTAGTTGGACCCTTATACATACTAAACATTTTAAATTATATAATGATATATACAATAAATAATTTTCACGAGGTTTCCAAATGTTGCAAGTAGATTAAATCGGCCCCAACAAGGATGTTGCCATAGTCAGCACACTACCAATATTCCATCTCGGACAAAGTGTAAGACTCACTATTTCTACATAAATTGTTTGAAGTGTAAGACTCACTATTCCTACATAAAAACATGTTGATTGTTTGCAACCTCAGATACGAGGTTACCTTCGCCGCGTTATAATATTTTAGTGCAATTTTAAGTTTAAAATAGCATAAAGTTATACAAAATATAATGCCATTCTCCAACTCATCAAAACTCTGATGCCTAAAAAATAGTTTTAAAAATAAATTATATGCTTAGGAACAGTTACAGAACTTAATTTATCTAATAAAACAATTCGTTCAAATAAGTATGAGATGAAAGAATAATAGAAGAAACGATAGGGTAAAACCAATATTAGTTGACTATATACGATTTAAATATAGAAATACTTATTAAATAAATTTTATATCATTTAATCTAATAATAAAATTGTTTAATACATATTTAGTAACAAAAATAGAATATGGTGATATGAAATTATATAAATCAGAAGTTGACAAGAGCACTGAAGACTTCAAAGTACAACTGAATTATTAAAGTGAGTTACATTTATCGATCAAAGTTTGAAAATATTATTTTTTTATATGCCTGTAGACAAAAAACACTCATTTTTCCAAGAGATTATTGATCAAACACATTTTTTTTTCTACAATGTCAAAAAGACTTTTCAAACGTGAGCTCAAGCTGTTGACTATTCGGTTCTAAAATTTTGACTAAATTCGAGATGATTGCAAGATGCAAAAAGTATCATCTTTTCCAAGTAGTGATTACGTATTATGCATATAGTTTTTATTTTATTTTTAAAAAATAATTGTGGTAATATTTAAAATAAAACAACTTAAATATATAGTTCTTGGAGTTTGCTGAGCGAGGAACAAAACTGCAAATTATTGCATCAATAAGCATGGTTAACTTAAGACAAAAGGAAAATTGGGTATATATACTATAGGTGCCTATGATAGGATCTAATTAATCATAAATCATGTTATTATAAAAAATTTGAGTTTGATAGTATTTAATGTTTGAAAGAGTAATATGTTTGGTTCGGTGAATTAAATTAAAATAAAATGTTAAATTATATTTTATTGATAAAATAATAATTTTGTATTGATAATTTGCTTTCTGTGAGATACATAACTAAATATTTAATTGAATTGGAATAAATATTTAATGAGTTGATTGATGCAGGATAAATAACATTCCACATAATATGTGATATTATAAAATTATATATGATTATTGAAATTATACTGTGAGTAAAATGACACAGCAATATAATATGAACAAGGGGCTAATACCCAAATATATTTGAAAGCTTCCGTATGAAGAGTAAACCAAGCTTAAAACAGTAAACTCCATCGATCAGAAGATGCTTCAACAAGAGAATCCAAACTTTTTTTGTTCGAATCATACCTGTGGATGAGTGATTATACAAGCCAATAAATTGAAATCTGTCATTTCTAAATATTTGGTCTCTTTTCAAACAATATAATATATGATTAGGTATCTACATATTTGTATATATAGGATTCTTTGTTCTTTTAATATAAAAAAATAATATTTTCATTGATCAAAACAACTTGATGATTTGAACAAGCTCATATTTATTTATTAAAATAATTTTTCATGGATATAATTATCTAATAAACTATGACCCATGAGACAGATTTTACACTTGAGTCAATATGATGATATACATTCACTGCCACCGGAGAGTGATTACTCTACTTCTGATAACCACCCGACAATCGGTTTAAATTGGAAACTTTATTTCTATAACGCGAGCCTAAAATGATCCCATCTTCGTGCCACATGACGGCCTATAAATTTGTGTTCAACCAGTCAACCGGACAAAGAAAATACGACAAATGAGTAAAAGAAAGGCAACGATCGATTGCACATTGTTACTCAAACCAGTGAACAGAATCCTTCACAACTCATTAAACTAAAAGCCCAAATAAATTTCCATCTCCAGGACAACAATCATGTGATGTATTCAAAATGTTCAATCAAAGAAGTATATTCAAACTAAGGGCAAAAGATAATGGTGTTTGGGGCACAAAAGTCGAGTACACAAGAAGACTTAATAATGAACGATAATTATAACCTCCAGAACAAAGACGAGAGAAGACTTAAGGATACCTTTTTCAATTTCACGAGTTCGACTCTCACGTAAAAAATATTCTTCATTAAAATATTGTTAAAATATACTCTAAAATAAATTATCTTTCCCGGATCCCTACTTAATTATACATCTCTCTCCATTTAAACCTAAAGATTAATCCAACTTACATAGAAGATTAATCCATTAATAAGCTTAACTTGTTTAAAAATAAATGATAATTATACCACTGTCAACGACACCCCTTTGTGCCTGGAAAATAAGACCACTTTAAGAAAAAAAAAAAGTGATGTTCAAAAGATACTCGACAGCTGGCCGTGCATAAATGCAAATCACAGGAACACCACATTGGAAAATGCGACAAGGACATACAACTTGATGCACTCTCTGCATCTGTCCAGATTAATACAGCCAAATTATGGCGCCACCCTTTCGGACCATAAAGGGTCACAGAATCAAACTGTGGATAGGGCATGTGGCAATTTGATATCACAGAAGCACGTTATGTAAGGAGAGGAAAACATTGGTACATATTAACATCATTATTAACACACCAGAAATGGGTATATTACCACCAGAAAATTCTTCAAAACATCAGAAATGTAAAAACAAGCAGGTACACATTGTTGCCGAACAGAGCTCATTTTATTCAAACTAGAATTCCATGTAATCATCCTAGCGAATGTGGCACCATGATGAGCACTCCACAGGTATCGGAATCACTTAACGGAGGCTATGTGCCTGATCAAATCGACCACCCGATTGCTGCAGTGAAAGAGGAAACTAATCAGCCTTGCAAAAGTGGCAAGAGCTACTTGAAATTCTTTGGATACAGAGATGCCTGAGTGAAACACGGAAGGATGGATTAGAATTACCTGTAACCCCATTCATTGTCATACCACGCGATGAACTTCATAAAATTATCATTCAGTGCAATCCCTGCTTGAGCATCAAAGATACTTGACCTGAGATTCAATGGTTACCAAAGTTATGTAAGTTTTCACGATGAAATCCAAATACATCTCACTAACTGGTCACAGCATTAGCTGAGTTCATAACAGTCAAAATAGTAAATTTATAAGCTTCGTGTGGCTTCGGAGCCAAGAAGGGCTAACAAATCTGTACGACATCATGCTCACCTGCTGTCACCCACGAAGTCAGTGGATACAACATGCTCGTCGGTGTAGCCCAAGATCCCTTTCAAATTCCCCTCGGACTCCTCCCTAACAAAACCATGGGCACAACAATTAAACCAGCCCAATGGCAACATTCTCAAGAAAACACAAGGTCAATGGCAAGGAAAGTCTGTAAATTCGTACGATTAAATAAGTTGATGTTCTTACTTAATAGCTGCTTTGACTTGATCATACGTGGCCTTTTTCTCCAGCCTCACGGTAAGGTCAACCACAGAAACATCAACAGTTGGTACACGGAAGGACATACCAGTCAACTTCCCATTCAGAGCAGGAAGAACTTTGCCAACAGCCTTATAATAACAAAAAAAAAAGCAACCGAAGTATTAACAGGTGAGAAAAATTACCATTCCTAAGCATGTAATAGTACCTTCTCTACACCATGAAGCATACAAATCTATGAGTGATAATAAACACCTTCTATTTATCCAAACTAAGGACATAGCACAAGTAGGCATAAGGCTGCATACCTTTGCTGCTCCAGTGCTGCTGGGAATGATGTTGAAAGAAGCGGCTCTCCCACCCCTCCAGTCCTTTGCAGATGGTCCATCAACAGTCTTCTGAGTGGCTAAATGAAAGTCAAAGCACCATCAGCAGCAAGACACAAAGTAAAAATAAAATAAACATTTTAGTAAATATACCTGTAATAGCGTGGACGGTGGTCATGAGCCCTTCTACGATACCAAACCTATCATGAATTACCTGCAGGTTCATTTTGAGTAAGATAAAATGGTAAGAGATATTTCAAGACAGAAACATGACAACACGCTGTAAACAGTGCCAACACACCTTGGCCAAGGGAGCAAGACAGTTTGTGGTGCAGCTAGCGTTGGAAACAATATTGAGATCTGATTTGTATTCCTTCTCATTGACACCAACAACAAACATAGGTGCGTCTTTGCTAGGAGCGGAAATAACAACTTTCTTTGCACCCCCCTGGTGATTCACAAATTTTCAGGAGATATATTACTTTCTGCGGACAAGTTATGGTATTTATACTTAAGCCGAGGGACGAAAATTTTGAGCCAATAAACTCTCAAAAAGCATATTGTTCGGATTTTGGAAGTACACGAGTATAGGTTCAAAAAGATGAAGTGTTTCTTGGATAAAAATCACTGCTGCTTTTACATCTCATCCAATTTGCAAGGGACCATATCATATCCGTGGTATTTACAAAACATACCCAAATTTTAAACCTGAATCGCAGATGCAGATTCATGGAAACTAAGGAACAATTGTACAACACTTGGAGGAGAATCATAAGAATCAACATGCAACACAGTGACTCCAACTTGGATTGAAAGGAATGACAAACACAAAAAAATATAACGGATGAAGGCAGCTTTGACGATTATACAATCTCTTACCTTCAAATGGGCCGCAGCCTTGTCCTTCTCAGTGAATACTCCAGTTGACTCCACAACATACTCCGCACCAGTTTCACCCCAAGGAATCTCCTCAGGGTTCCTACAGTATCACGAAATAAAAATTTCAATTAGCAGTCTATACAACCCATAAATAAACCAAATATATACACACACACACAACAAAAAAAAAAACGCAAGCAAGGACTATACCTACAGCCAAAAACTTTAATAGGCCTCTCACCAAAGAGAAGGGTATTCTCATCCTTAACAGTGATCTCATTGTGCTTCCATTGTCCATGAACACTGTCATACTTGAACATGTAGGTCTGCAGTAGCACAGGCATTTCACATGTGACAACAAGTCTACGTTTGAGAATTTCAACTCAGAAGCAACGCAAAATAAACACAAATTCTAACTAACTCTTCCACTCACCCCATCTTCACAACTCTACACATAGACGTATATCTTGAGGTGGCCCGTATTTACATAATTTAAATAAAAAATAAGACGTATCAAAGTAGAAGTTTCTAGCTACCCCAAGCTTAGAAAATAAAAACCTATCAAAGTTAAAGTTTCAAGCAACTCCAAGCTTAGAATCACGCGCACATTGTCACATATCAGCTATCAGATCAGATGAAAGAAAAAAAGAAGAACAAGGAAATAACACAAAAAGAGTAACAAATAAAAACACCATGTAGTCCACGGAAATAAAGGGATCGTTGACAGCAACAAGCTCAACATCGTCTCTTAACAGAACCACTCTGGCCACCAACCGGCCGATTCTTCCAAATCCTACAACAGCAAGAACACGCTTCCATCAGTAACCGGAGATATGTCACTCAGATAAAGAGTCCAAAAATCAGAAATCAGATCCAGTACCGTTGATTCCAATCTTAATCTTGGCTGAACACAAAAAGAAATCAGACAAACAAAATTAAACCGCGGATCCATCAAATTGAAAATAACATAAAATAAAATAAAATAACTGAATGCGAGAAAATTAGGAAGTGAACAGCATACCCATTTTCTAGAGAGAGAAAATCAGTAAATGGCGAATTACAAGGTTTCGTGTCTGAAAGAGCAGTGCGTTGTTGAGTGAGTGCCACCGAGGGTTGCAGTGTGGGCACATATAAAAAGTTGGATAGAATATGGAGCGTTGGATCGAATTACTAACGCAACCATCGTACGATGGAGATGATTTGGTTTGTCCCAGATATTTCTAAATCCCATTTGACTAGTGCCGCTGGCTAATCCACACAACGTTTCATGTATTTTCAGTTATTTAATTTTCATTCTTCTAAAATATTTATTGTCTGAACTTTAGAAAAGTTAAGCATTATGATCTTTTTGTTAAGATAAAATAAAGCAATATTGACTGGAAAAGAGTCTTGTATTTATTAGTAGGGGCGATACGTGGTGAGCCGAACACAATATTGACATCCAAAATAATATATATATTTTTTCCCTACCAAATAAGATCACGGGGACTCGTGTCCCTTATTGGCTTTTTGTTAGGGAGAAAAAACGACCCTCGTGACAAGTGGGTATACCGTATACGTAAAACCATTGGACATCTCCAACCTCGTGCAGGATTTCCACTTCCGTATTAATTCTCAAAAAATTAAAAAATATTAGTAATTATTATGAAATCAAATTATTTTGTCAAATTTGGATGTCTACAAATTGTCAAATTTGGGTGTCTACAAAATTGTCAAATTTAGGAGAAGTGATTAGGACTTTATATTATTTTAATCATTTCATTTGCCTATAAATAGGCTTGTAATCTTCATTGTAAAAACACACAAAAATATACAAGTTTTCTCTCAATTCTCTTCTCTCTAAATTAAGGAAATTATAGAGAAATAATAATTTCCTATTAACATAAAATCAAGACTTCAGTTGAAGCAATTAAGGAGCAATCAAGGTTATTATCGAGGTAATTATTTCATTTAGTTTATTAATGTTTCTTTAAATTTATAACACGTTATCAGCACGATCACTCGATTGTTTTTTATATATTTCATTGTATAATATCATGTTATTATATAAAAGGAGTCATTGACACCTAATTATAATAACGTGATATGATTTACAAATTTCTATCGTTTATTATTATACTTCTGTATAATATCCCCTAGGTTCTTCGAATTCACTCAAGAACTTATGAAGAATAACGATATTGATATTCGTTACATTCAATCAAGTGAAAATTCGTCAGATCTTTTCACGAAGTCACTTTCTACAGCAGTGTTCAGAAAGCACATATACAATATTGGGATGCGCCACCTACGAAGTATGTGAAGATTCAGTTATGCCAACATGAGGGGGAGTTTACGTGACTGCACTCTTTTTCCTTACTATGGTTTTTATCCCACTGGGTTTTTCCTAGTAAGGTTTTTAACGAGGCAGTATCAAAACACGTAATAAGGACATCCAAAAGGGGGAGTATTATGAAATCAAATTATTTTGTCAAATTTGGATGTCTACAAATTGTCAAATTTGGGTGTCTACAAAATTGTCAAATTTAGGAGAAGTGATTAGGACTTTATATTATTTTAATCATTTCATTTGCCTATAAATAGGTTTGTAATCTTCATTGTAAATACACACAAATTTATACAAATTCTCTCCCAATTATCTTCTCTCTAAATCAAGGAAATTATAGAGAAATAATAATTTCCTATTAACATATAATCAAGACTTCATTTGAAGCAATTAAGGAGCAATCAAGGTTATTATCGAGGTAATTATTTCATTTAGTTTATTAATGTTTCTTTAAATTTATAACAGTAATTAAATTAAATAATTAATTTTATCATTTTTATTAAATATTATAATAGATTCATATTGTTTTATGTATATATATATTTTTATAAATATAATTTATTTTTAAAATATATTAAAGTTATTTTGATTAATTTCTAAATATACATTTAACAATGAATTATACAACAGTATAGTTTTCAACCAAAATTAAAACACATAATTGAAATATAAATACGTAAAAGATAATTATCTCGAGATAAAATATACAATGAAATAAATAAACGTAGATGATCAAAGATAATATATAAAATATAACAAATAGAAACTAATAGGAATATTTTGACAATATATCTTTTGATGTAAGATTTGAAGTAAATGGGTTGGAGATGAATAGTATTTGATGCAGAAACTACTCCATTTTTAGTGTAGAAATTGCACTAAAATAGAGTTATATGTTGGAGATGGTCTTATGCTAATATAATTTTTTCATGCAAATCAATTAAAATTAGGGTATTGGTAGAAGGAATCGTGCTTCAATCTATTAATCAGAAGCTCATTTACCCCCATACACTTGGATATCTTAAAAACAATATATTATATTTTTGTTTTCTTGAAATATATATATATATATATATATGCTAATTTTTACGAAAACTGATTTAAAAAGATTTTACAGCTCTTAGCCAACCTTTAAGCTGAGTTATCAGCTTGGAGGATCTCAGTGTTAAACTGTTGTCTCGTGTAACAAAAGTATTTGTGCGAAAATAATACGATTCAACGGTAAACCGATAAAATGTGTAAACGTAAATTAAGGATAAGAGTTTGTTTATGGAAGTTCGGAGCTTAAACTCCTACGTCTCCTCTTCTTCCTCAACAGGGAGGATATCCACTAGAATATTTGATTATTACAACTCTTGTAACAACCCGGTCCGACAGACGGAAGTTGCAAGAACTCCTAGTAAACTTTACAACAGAAACAGACTCAAGATCTGTTCTGGAATACAAGATACAACTCTAAGCTGGTTTGTTTATTCTAGTTTTCTCACACTCTGTTTTTGATATACAAAGAAATCTTAGTTCTATAGAGTGAGGTTACAAAATTTGTGTGACACAAGAACTGATAAAAATAAGCTGCGTATATGTCACTTTTTGTGTAATCTGGTTTAAGAAAATGAACTCTGTTTTTAGTTCTCGCTTGTATGTTGTTCACGTTGCTTGTATTCACAATACTTGAGTTGTTAGTTTTTCTCAAACTGATCTGCTTCTCCAATTTATACTCTTTGGATCAACGGTAATAAATGTTACAGTAGACACATCGTATAGATCCAAAGTGAGATGTCTGCAGCGTCTTTAATGCTTGTACTGTTCATGTACACCTTCATTAAATGATTTCCTCTTTTAGCATATACTTCGCCGTTCTCGTTTGAAAAGCAAATCTCAGTGTATCTGGAATTTGCTGAAAGTAGTTCCAACGACTACAAAGAGATCCTGAGAGGTCAACACATCAGAACAAGTTGTACGAATCCTCAAAAAAATCTGAAATCATTTTAGCTGAGTTGTCTTTACTCAGCTGGGCACTGATCATATCACTATGTTGAGCTGCTCTAATCTACTCTAAGCTGGTCTGGTCTCTTTGTACTGTAATGTTCCATATTGTAATCCTTGTTCACTTCTGTCTTCTTCTATAGAAACATAAGTCTTCCTGATTGCATCCATATCTTCTAAAAGAACCTGGCTAAATTGTCCTTCACCAACGTCATCACTGAATCAGGTCGTTTTGAGCTGGTTTCTCAATTGATCCAAACAAAGTTCGTTCTACCCATTCTGTTTGGATATTATCTGCTCTTATAAACTGATCTAATCTATTTCTGTTCTTCCGAGCTGGTTTATCTTTAACCAACTTAGCTAAATTCCCTGAGCTGGTTTGTCTTAACCAACTTAGCTCCGTTCTAAAATTTCTGAGCTGGCTTTTCCTTAACCACCTTAGCTCTTGTCACGCCCCTAGAACGGGCCTGGATGTGAAAACCGACGATGCTTAATAATTATTTATTACCAAAACATCAAGCCTCGTAGTGCAGATCAAAACTTGTCTATTACATAATCAAAATGATTTTCTTTACAACTTGAATAGCAGAAAATACGGAAGCGAAAGAACAAGAATTAATTAAGTATTCACTAGTCCCAAAACGTGTCTTGTTCATCTTCTTCAATCCGTTTTTCATTCTTATCTGGGTGGAAAAATAAGGGGTGAGTGTTTGGGAAAATACTCAGCAAGTGGGAAACCATTCAAGCATAACAAAAATACGCAATTGAACTGAACTTGGAAACCTTCCAAGAACACGGAACATAGCAGAGAACAAGTAACACTGATATTCCTCGAATTTCATGGTTTACTGATCAGTCCCTAATTTTTACTCCTCTAATGGGACGAGACCTTAATCACATAGTGATTCAGAGTACAGAATTCTGAGCACTACTGATCAGTCACTAATTTTTACTCCTCTAAGTGATGATGCCTTAATTATATCATATGATCCAGAGTGCAGAATTCTGTATTCTCATATCAATTCGATTCATATCAGCACTAAGACAGAGCATTACTGGAATGCATAGCATGAATCATAACACGAATTTGACACGAAACAAATGCTCGAATGATAATTTCAGAACAGAATATAGCGTGAACAATCATATAGTTTAGAATGAATACATAACAAAAGCCGACTTACTTGATTACTGAAATATGAGAAATATGATGGCGATGCTTGATTCAGTATCTGCTTGTTACTCGAAGTGGATCGTGAATATAGAGATTTTCAGAAGTCGCATAATTATGAAAATCACCGATATATGTCATAAGCGTCTTTGGTATACGAAACTGTCGAATTAAGCCCAAAGTTGGTTGTTCACAAAAGGAAAAAAAGAAATTGTGAATGGAAAAGATCGGATTTTAAGCCATTTGAATCCATATAGCAAAGGTGAATAGAAGTTATAGTTTTGTCGTATATAATCGGTACAGTAATATTGAAAAGGTATTTTGGTAAATCTAACCTTTGGATCAGGATAAAATTTGAATCGCATATGTGAAATATAATGAAATAACTTCTGAACGGTCAAGATCTGCTTTCGAGGAAATTTGTAACCGTTTCTATGCGATGCACAAGAGCTGCAGAAGTTTTCGTATGAACTCTGTACAGAATTAGTGAAAATGCGTTTTACAAAACTCTAACCGTTGGATTAGAATGAAATCTGGAAACCATATTCAAGACATAATGAAGTAAAATATGAACAGTGAAGATCTGATATCGAGGTCATTAGAAATCAGTTTAGGATGATAAACAGAAGCTGCAGTTTCCTCGCATGTAATCTGTGCAGCATTCTTGCGAATTTGATTTACGAAAATATAACCGTTGAATTATAATGAAATTCTTACTAGTATTCAGAACATACATGAGCAAATTCTGGATGGTGAGGATTGATTTCTAAGAACTGGAGCAGTGACAATAGGTTCCGATAGTAGGCTTTCAGATTGATGCTGGAAAACTCAAAACATCAACCTCTTGTTTTTAAATTGAGCTACCTTTTGAACGATTTTGACAGGATTTCTTGATGTTTATATAGTGAATTTCTTCATCTTTGAAGTGTGTTATATATAGGAGATGTTGAAGAATTTGAAGGGTCACCTTTTTATGACCATTAATCACCACTTTATGGTCTTAATTAGACATTATTTGGCAACATAATGACTACTTATAGTGAGACTTTAATTTAGAATTTAAGACCTTGATTACTCATGGAAAATAAAAATATATGAAAAATAAGAGTTTAACTGAATAACATGTTGGAAATTTCAGGTTCTCACAGCTCCGATCTGATTTGAATAAACAACACAATAGCCTTCGTCTTGATCTCCTGTGTTTATTTTTTAAAACGGTTTTTCTAAGCTGTTTCTCGAGTTATTTTTTTTAATTTGATTTCTTACTCCCGGGACATCGCTTACGAAAATAACATAATTCGAAGCATATAATAATGTTTACATTTTACATCGAGAGTAAATATATGAATATACAGTTCTAAGAAGTAAGATTATGGTAGTACTGAAAGTTAGAATATTACATTGATAATAAAATGACATTAGGTGAGTGAAAGTGATGATTACTACAATGATGCCGATTTTTTTAATGGAGAGATATTTTGTCATACAATTTTCAAATATTTTATATTTTGAAGAAAGAAAACTTATTTTATGTGAATAAAAAGTAATTTATCTGGAAAAAATATTATATCATGGAAATCGTTTTTATTCGAAAAAACTATTTCAGAAAACTAATTTTATCCAGGAAAACTCATTTTTCAAGATGACTTATCCTATACAGGTTTTATCCGGAAGATCTCCATAAGTTTTTATTCGGTTAGTACATGATATGATAGTTATCTTTGTTCTTAATTAGAATGAATAATGGTCATGATCTATATCTCAACTGTAATCTTTATCTGAATTAAACTCATTAATTTTTATCATTACCATTTGTTTAAATTACTTATCCAAATATTGAAGAGGAGAAAATATAATATATCGGTGTTCTTTCTTATCCTTGTTGTGACAAAATACTAGAAAACTCAAGGAAGCTTGTTTCAAAATATGCAACTCATGAGCAAGACAAAATTGTTGAATTTTGGGAGTACGTGGCCTTAATTATGTTGGATCGAGGATTTATCTTCGAAGAAGCGAAAATGCCATTCTAAATATAATACTCTTATCAAACAAGTAAAGATGTTTGATAAGAGTATTATATTGTTTCATGTAAACCTCGGTCTAAATAAAATTTGGTGTTACTGAGTTCTCTATTTTTCTTTTGCAAAGTTTCAATCCGTTCTATTGGTGATGCTCATACATATATATTTGTTGAGTTAAGCGTGCATGAGTGAGATCGATACTGGGATGAGTGACTTCCTGAAAATCTCTCGTACGTCAAGTTGCTGCCGTTGCGCCGCTTGATCTGGTTACGATGTGGGTTGTAAAAGTGTGATGTCAAATCTTAACGGGTAATACTATCTCTGTTGGGGATAGGACCGACGGTATGATAAGGGGTAAGACTGATATTTAAGGAAAATGAGACAGCACCAGCAGTTAGACATGCACCTCCCCGAATTTATAGGCCTAACAGCCCAACCTAACGCACACAATAGGTGTAATTTGCGCTGCCATATTATAAGGAAATAAAGTTACATCTTGATTAATAGCTATAACTTTTAGTTTAGTGATAAGCACTTGATCCTAACAATACTCATGTGTTATGATTAGGTTCAGCACAAAAATTCCGATCTCGCAACTTTTGAACAAATATTAAGCATCTAAGTAGATCAAACATATAAGGTACACGTTCGGTTCGTGTAAAATTATTAAAGACAACAATTATAATCGAAAATCCATTAATATATCTTAATCTCCCGACAATTTTTCTATTTCCACAGCGCATATGTCACAACGCATGTACCAGTGACTTGTTACATATAAAACAAGAAGAAACATACATCAATTTTTTTGTCATTTTAATACTCCTTTTTTATTTTATTAAAAAACAAGTAAAGATGCTCTTCCATGTAATAACATTATTATACTACACTAGAATTTATTTAAAATCTCTTTTCCTTTTTGTTTACTAAAATATTATTGCAAAGTTTGTGCTTTATCGACCTAAAAGAGGCATGCGTTTGGGCGTCATCCACGAGGCATCCGATTCATTGTCAACTTTAGTAACATTAATTAAGCGTTGAACTCACTCTGTTGTCTACTTGTAATTAATAAATGCTTTGACATGGGCAATTTTTTTTATACATAGTCAAATTTGATACTCGTTTAGCAATGTCCATTAAATAATTACAAATGTCATTAAAGATTTTCATATATATATATATATATATATATAAAATCTAAAATATAAATTTACATATTTCTTTAGATCACAATTCTCATTAAAATTTTCACACACATATATATATATATACAAATTTGATATGGTGGGCATCCAATATGGGCACCAAGCTGACATGACACTTCCTGGTGCTGCCACTTCAGCCTGGTGCCCACATAGTGCTCATGTTGGGTGTCCACAATATCATTTATATATATATATATATATATATATATTTGCACTATAAATCCTTCGAAATTATATTCTAAAATCTAAATACATATTTCTTTAGATCATAATCCAAAGAAATAACTTGAAACTGGAAACCTGTTTGCTTCAAGTGCCGGAGAAATTTATTGATCATCCTGCAAATGGGCATCAAGAAATCCATGTAGAATGATATGTACATCACATAAAAAGTAAATGCCAATAATACAATATAGGCTATAGAGTGAGGGTATCAGTGTTGCATACAATGATACAATTTAAGGGTACTTGTTATTTCTGTTTGATCAATGCAATTAACAAAACTTTTGTCGATACAATGGACATGGGCAGTACCCCCATATACACATGGGAGGTGTGTCTCGAACTCGAAAAACATAACATAGGGCACATGCTTGATGTATATGTAGGACACTTCCAACATAGGTAGCATCGAAAAAACCGTTAAGAAATATAATCCGAGATCCACTCCCATAAATCTTTTTAGGAGCATTTTTTTTTTTAAAAAGCAAAGTTTGGTTCTGAAATTCAAATCGCAGTCAGTGTCCACATAGATCCAGTAAGGGGTATACTCTTGATTTAAGACAAGTCTCTTGATTGCTTCTATAGCCAACACAATACAAGACGTCGCATTTTAATGTCATACAAGCAAAGAAATTTTGAAGTCTCAATGCAATAAAAAGATTGATCAAAGACTTGTCGATTGATTTATGGTTTACACAGCCATCGTCCTGCTGTTGAATCCACATCCAACTTTCCCCAAGATGTTCCATTGCGCAGACAGTTGAAATAGTCATTGCCCTCGAACCCTCGTCCGAACCGAACTTTTTCGGTGCAATGTATTATTCCGGTGTGATAGGTTCTGTGGCCGGAGGGTCGGATTGGGATACTTTTTATCAAGGAAATATGAATTTAAATAATCGATAAAAGAAAATTTAATTTTCAATCCAACTTGCAAATAATCATGTATCAATCCAAATATTAATTTAATATTCAAAATAAAAATAAAAATATTTTTAAGAATAAGAAGATAATACTGAAAAACGATGTTTCCCCTTCTTCCAATCAAGGAATGATTCCACTAGAATATTTGATAAGAATACAAGATGTCCTAAACCAGTCAGTCAAGCCGCACCCGAGCTGAACTTCTAGTCTCACAAATTACAACAGCTCGCAGGCTATGTATACAAGGAAATTCTAGGGCTTTTCTAAAGAAATAGAGTACAAAGCTCAAAGCCTAAAGATTCCGCACATGCTGAAATCTTGTTACAGTTGATCGAAAAAATAGTTTCATTTTCTGTTCGATGTTAGCTCGCAATCTGTTCGATTTTAGCTCATAGTTGTTCGACTTCAAGAGCGATCTAAAATTTATACACTTTGGATCCAACAGTTATAAATGTTATCCGTATACACATTGGATGGATCCCTGAGCTGGTGCCTGAAACTTATAAATGCATTTTATTTTAGTATTGTACCTTGTACTGTTCCTTAAATGATTTTCGTCTTTTGCTCAAAATGACAACTCGATAAAAATGTAGCTCTTGGACTTTACTGGATTTAGTCGAAGGTGTCCTAACGACTATAAATGAATCCTCAAAAGTCAACAAATCAAATAATGTTACAATCGGATTGATTTGACAAGCATCAAATTTCATACTGAAGTACTGAGGTGAACAGTGAACTACTCATTTGAGCTAATCTACTCTGAGTTGAACTGTCTATGAGCTGAACTACTCGTCTGAGTTGATCTACTATGACTGAACTGATCTTTGAGCTGAATTGTTCTAAACTGGTCCGCTCTTCTCTAAATTGTTCTGCTCTTCTAAGCTGTTCTGATCTTATCTGATCTGACATGTTCTAAGCTGTTTTGATCTGATCCAACTTATACAACTGAGTTGTCCTTACTCAACTTAACCCTGATCTGATTTGAACAAAACACATTGTTAGCTTGACCCGATCTAATCGCTTGTCCTCCGAGATGACTTGAACTTAGCTTTATTTTCATTTTCATCAAAATTAGGAATATTCAACAATAAATAAAAATAATGATATTTAATTTTCTAGTTTTAAAAAAGCTTAATTATGAATCAAAATATTAGTTTTGTTATCTTAAATAAAATTTAAAAATATATTTTTACCATATTTGTAACGACCACATTTTTCAAAATTTCCATCTTTCATAAACTGAAGGGAGCGAATTGAAAGAGATTCAAAATTTATTTGGTCGAAAGACAAAGTAACCAAATAATTTTGCTAAATAACAAACGTATATAAATTCAGATCACGAATGGGAGAAAAACATCTCAAGGCGTATAGGATATGCAGAAACTGGATAAAACCTTACAAAATAATTTCCTTCAGTTTACAGAGAACTGTATATGAAATAACTGATACAATTTCGATCTGAAATGTAAGCTGAACAAAATATGTAATCTGTGTTAGCGTGGAAAACGCGGGTTTCATGATACACCCCAGATCTGATCCAGCCTGCGCCCACCTGCAACCTCTAAACCTGATCACCTGCACTTAGGAAAACTAGTGAGCCTAGAGGTCCAACAAGTAATTTTGGAAATAACAAAGGCAGACAGCACATACATAAAAATAACTTGAAACTGATAAGCTGTAAATTGAATGCTCGTAAGCTAATAAACTATAAAATGTAAAACTATAAACTGGTAAATGAAGTAACTTTAAGCATAACTTTCTCGAATACTAGGTTGTATAACACCCCACAGTATTCCTCATTTTGTGTAGTGAAGTGTGAACGAAAGCTCTCATTAGGTCATAGTCGCTTGATCAAGCTTAAACTGGTTTCAGGTGGAGCACGACCCAACGACTCTTTTGCCGTTATCCACACGTCCTAAGCTTTGAATCTGTTGGTAGGGCACTTCGATCCGTCGATCGATTACCACACACCCTCTGGTTGGTAGCGCACTCTGGTCCGTCAACTGATTATCACACACCCTCTAGCTGACCGTCTGTTATTCGTCACCAATCACAAAACTTTTGAAATATTATACTTCCTTTAAACTTTCTGTAAAACTTTATTTAAACTGATTTTCTCTGATCTATATAAGATCGCATATGGATTGGTTTGCTATTTTAAAACTCATTTGATTTTCGAAAGCCACTGAGAGTACATCGGAGTTAAATTGAAGAAGAAACTCGAAGCAGCTCAAGGAAAATAAACAGATCGTAACAAGAATCAGCTCAAAAATGACTAACAACTTACAAGATTTCCTTAGTATGAAGCAAACAAAATATCTAAGGAAATATCCAGAAACAAAAACACATAAACTGCTTGTAAGCTACTTTCGTATATCCTAGAAATTTCAAGAAGAAACTGATTCAAACATCGTAAAACATTTTTGAACAAATTTTCTGAATCAAAACTCCAACAAACCAATAATTCATCAAGAACTCATCTCCGTTGACGGGGCGCGGCGGGCCGGCCCTCCAATCTGGAGGGTTCATAAAGCTGTGGCCCATCCCGTCCCGTCTCGGGTTGGCGGGCTCGTGGGCTAACCCGCCAGGATTAGATTTAGAACACTTTTTTTCAAGTTTGGAATTTCATACATAGCATAATCATAAAAAATAATGAAATTTCAAGAAAACTTAGAACAATCCAAGTAATTCATTAAAAGTACTCAACCATACATAAATAATTGTATGTAATATAAATCTATAACCAAATATAATGGTAAATCACTAACTATATTCCATAAACATATCTAGGTATCAATTACACATATTTGTCTTGGCTTCCCAGCTTGCCTATCTTTCTGAACGATTGCCCATGGAATCTTAATCATAGTGATACTTCTATTTCTCAGCCTTCGCTTTTCTCTAAGAAGAATCGTCACAGGTTCTTCTTCATAAGTCAGATCGGGCGCAACCTATATCGGCTCTTACCATGATATATGCGAAGGATTCGAAATATATTTCCTGAGAGCTGATCGTCTCTAGATTGCCCTTCTAATCCGATCTTTTAACATAGACTGGATGGTAAGCACAGCTAACTTCACAGCACATTTATGTGTAATCACCTCCAGTTAAAAACTCTCAATTCTTTAGCTAATGGTCTCTGAACTGAAAGTTGAGTTACTCCTACTGCTTTTTTACTTAACGCATCTACTACCACGTTAACTTCACCGGGGTGATAACTAATGATCCAATCGTAGTCTTTCACTAGCTCTAGCAATATTCTTTGTCTCATGCTGAGCTCTTGCCGAGTGAAGAAATACTTGAGGTAGTACGTCAAATTCGTTACTGTGAAGGCCACTGCTGCCAGTTCTAGATCGTAAGTAGGGTAGTTCTTCTCGTGAATCTTCAGTTTTCTAGAAGTGTAGGTAATCCTATTTTTATCTTGCATTAAGACATCACCTCAAAGTGTCTTTGATCCGTGAAAATTGCGTAAATCCCGCTTCCAGATGGCAGTGTTGAAACAGGGGCTTCTAACAACACTTTCTTTAGTCTATCAGAAATGGATTGACACTATGGGGTCCATACATACTTAAAATTTTCTTGATCAATGACGTTAAAGGAACAACTATCTTCAAACTCCTTTAATTAAAAGTTGGTATAAACTGCAAATCCTAAGAAACTACGGGTCTCTGTAATACTCTTATGTACAGGCCACTCGCGAACTACTTCTATTTTCGATGGGTCTACTTCTAAACCGTTCTTAGAAATTATGTGACCAAGAAATGCAATCATCTCAAGCCAAAATTCACACTTACTAAATTTAGAAAAATTTTGCTTAGTCCTAAAAACTTGTATTACACGTCTAAGATGATCTGAATGTTTTTCCCTGTTCTTAGAGTAGATTAGATTATCATCTATAAACACTATTACGAACTGATAGGAAAGTTTGGGACACTCTATTCATTAAATCCATAAATGATCTAAGACTGTGTTTCACAAATACACCAAATACACCGAGCTAAACTCCTAGTATCAACAAATACAACAGCACACAGACTGTGTTTTACAAGAGATTATCTAAGGCTTTTCTTCAGATCTGATAGAAACAGCAAAGTCGAGAAAGTTTTGGCAACATGCTAAAACTAGGAACAACTAGAAACCCTCTCTGAGCTGAATAATATATCTTGTTTGTTGTTTCTCTACGAGTTGTTATCACGTCTATCTTAATTGTGATTGTAAATTTTTTGTCGTGAGCTTCCTTCTACTTATATACTCTTCGGATCCAACGGTAATAAATGTTACCCATAGACTTGAACATTATCCTGAAGTCAATAAATGTGCATTTAGTTATTGGACTGTATCTTTAAATGCTCTACCCTTTTTGCGCAAACTTGGCAACTCTTATATAGAAATAGCTTTAGACTATTCTTGTTTTAGCCGAAAGTATTCAACCGAATAAATGACCCTCAGAATTCAACACGTCAACTCGAGCTACTGATTTGAAATATATCATGTTATGATCTGAAGTCCTGAGCTAAAATACTTTAAGCTGAAACACTTTGAGCTGTTTGTCTAAACTGATCATATCTGGTCTAAACTGAATTCTCCTTGCTCAACTTGCCTCCGATCTGATCTGAAAGGTTGACGAAGTAAGTTTGGCCTGATCTAATCACTTAGACTTTGAGCTGATTTGGCTCCGCCAAAACTTAGAATATTTCAATAAATAATTTAATTAATTCTTTTATAAAAATATGAGTTTATTTTAACGGGCACTTCAATCAAATAAACTCTTGACATTTATTGTTTTGATTTATGCATTAATATTTGTATAAATGCTTTCATGAAGTCATTAAAGGTTTATTAAAATTTTGATTTCCTATAGATTTTTTTAAGTTTTTTAAATTCGATGATAAACATCAAAAGATTTCTATAAGTTTACAAAAATAATTTAACCTATGGCTTTTTACAATAAAAAATTTAAAAGTTGATGAAAATTTTAGAATCGATACCAGATCACAAAGACCCTAATACCATTTTTTTAGGAATTTTTAGGACCGGATCAGGTCGCGTCATGCGAGACGACAACACAGAACAAAGACAGTGCACATTTAAAACAATATTCTAAAACCAACGACCCATCACGCACTGCCAGATCGCAATCTGAATAAGGAGATATCTGCAATAGCTCTGGATTTTTGAAAGGTTTGGAGCACCGAGAGTATATCGGGGACCTAGTCTGAAATACCAAGCGAAAAATATCCGGTATACTCCTTGTAAACTGAACTTAAAAATGTTTTAAAGCGTGAATGCGGGAAAGCAGTAAATAGTACGCAAAGGTTTGTTTAGGGAAGTTCGAAAGCAACACCTTCTATGTCTCCCCTTCTTCTGAACTAGAAAGCTCTACTAGATAGACTTTGATTCATATAACAGTTTGTATAAGCCCATCTCAGATGGGACTTACCACCCTGCCAAAATTGAGACTCCTAGACTCAACACTGCATATGTTTAATGTCTTTGTGCGAAGACTACAAGCACCAAGTTTAACTTCTTTGTGTGAAGACAGCTTTTGTGTAATTTTGTGTTTCGCTCATCTAATCTGATTAAGCCCAACTCTCGTATATGTGAGTGAATGCATGTGTGAGTAAGATTATATTACAGTGTATACTCTCAAATGTATTCTCACACACTGTCGTCTTCTGATTATTTTCAAGATATTTACAACATCTGCTGGTGCACAGCTGATTTTTCTTTTCTCATCTGAACCGACACTCTGTGCACAATCATCTTTTTGTGAGAGTCCGTTTCTTCGTCTTTAGTTCAGGTGTATATATAGCATCTGTTATGATATGAACGTCGCACACAAGTTTCTAGCCGTTGAAAAGCTTCAGCAAAGTTTTTGATTTTGTGTACTTGTCGTCCTTTCACCTTACAAGATTAGCTGAGACTATTGATTATCTCTGACTGCTCTTAAACGACGTTTTGTCGTACTGAAAAAATCAGTTTGAACATGTTCTATACTATCTGAGTAATGCTTGTTCAAACTGCTTTGTCGTTCCAAACTGGTAGCCTTTGCTTATCTGATATGAACTCCGTTCTGATCTGTTCTCATCAATTAAGCTCTACTCTTCTTATATGAAATACATTGCTCTTCTCATCTGCTCTTATTTGTTCTGCTCTTCTGCTCTGTTCTGAACTGTTTCACTCTCTTCTGAACTGCAATCTCTCAACTGAGCTGTTCTAAACCATTTTGTTCTGATACGCGCTGCTATAAACTGATCCACTTTGTTATGATCTGCTCTGATATGATCTAAGCCTGATCTGCTTACCTGATAACTGAGCCGACCTGATCTCTTCTGATCTGCTCTGCTTTGAACTGCTATGAGCTGCACTTATTCTCATCTGAATTGCTCTTGCTCTGAACTTTTCTATTCTGAACTGATCTACTTTTGCTCTCTGAACTGAACTGACCTGAACTGAGTTGCTCTTGATTTCATCTGAATTGTTTCGCTCTGAACCGTCTCAATTGAACTCAATTCTTCGTTTATATAGTACAGTTCTTCAGTCAATAGCTGATCTGATCAGATCCGCTTCTAGCGAAATCTAAGTACTCAAACAAAACATTAGATAAATTATATGCTAATCAAAATCAAGATCTATTGCACAGTCCATCAAAAGTCGTCAATTTTCCTTCATCGTCTACTTCTTATTCATTTAATACGTCTCATTAATTTATATCCATCTCTTAACACAAGTTTTGCCTGATGAATTCCTCTTCATATGTTATTATATCAAACAAATGTATCATTAGGATCTGCACCACTGTGCTGTAATTAATAACAGAAGAATGAGTAAGAACATACAGGGATTGAAAATAAAAAGAGATAAGATGGCTACATTTGTCAAGTTTCTCTAAAGATAAATGGCTACACTTAAAAGAATGTACAGGAATGGCATAAACATTGATTTCCAGAATCTAAAAAGGGAGTTTGATTGATCCATTTGACCCAGCAGGGAATATACTAATGCTCCTCGGTTTTGATATATCTTTTGTGGATTCGAGAGCTCGAGAAGCTTGCAGTGCCATCTCTGCATGGAGTTGCAGACACGCCATAGCGAGCTGCAATTTAAAGCGAAAATATGATTATATACACTGCGTCCAAAGGAACAAATAAAACCAATTCAGGCAGCCACATTCAGATCAAATTCCAGAAAACTAGGCTGACCATGTAAGAGATTGAAGGTCTAAAGAAAGCCAACAAGTAAAAGACATGACAGGGATTATGGGATGACAATGGACCACAGACCAACCACAAAAATACAAAACAAGTTCAAGAAAATCCATTAAAAGAATCAACCACAACATTGAAACAAAACTGTAAGGATTAACAAGACCATCCAATAATTGTACTGGTCTATTAACTGAGCACAGAAAATAGTTAACAAGGAATGTAGATATGACACTTGAGCTTCTTTGTGAATGGTCTTTGTAGCATACCGTGTAGCATTCTCTGTCTGTGTCCGATTCAGCCACCTGCACTGCCCATGTTCGAACCCACTCAAGCCCTTCAGTGATTTCAATATTTCCATCAACCAGAGCAGATGCAACAAATGATGGGTGGAGGGCCAACAATACACACGAAGCAGTAAAAAGGACAGATCTCCTCACATACGATTCTGAATGATGTGATACCTCCCTGTTTAAAGTAAGCCAAAGATCTGAAGCATGAACTTACCCCTAGCATTTGTCGAAGTTAATAATTTGATAAAAAATGAGAAGCCAATTTCTTTTAAAATAATAACAATAGGGTTAAAACTTTCTACTCAAACAAACACAAATTAATTGGTGGTCAAACCTCTATACTCATGGCATTTTTTATTCGTCAATACCTGGACCGTAACATATCCAAAAGAGGGCATGCCAAAACAGAAGCTTCTGGGTGCATTGCTGCACACTTCATACATACACCAAGCATGTGGATGAGTTTCCCCAAGACAATAAAATCCCTCCTCAATAAATCGACACCATGCCTCTTTTTGTCGAACCCCTGCATAGCAGGAAGCATAAATGCAGCTGCATATTGTGGAAACCTGTTCAGTGAGTGCTCTGTATGGTTTTCTTGAACTGCTGATTTAAGGCTCCAGCGGCGGGTCTTCCCTCTCCTGCTTTGACCTGTTTTGGATGGAAGTTCTCTTTCATATGAGTAAGACCAATTCAGCGTAGTTCCTGATGATGGAATTTCCTTCCAGGGCCCTGCTTTTGGAGGACCTCCGTCTCTTGGAACATACCATGGTTGATCTGAAGTTTGTGTTACAAGGGACTTCCGTGGTTCAGATTTCAGGACTCTTGCATTGGCAAGCTCCTGAGCTGCATCTGTCATGACATCCAAGATGATTATCCGCTGACCAATATCAACATTAGGTGAATACAGCAGCTTGTTCAGACTATCAAGAGATTCATAAGGACAGGTGACAATCAATGCGATCAGTGCCTTCTGTCTCTTTTCTTCAGCTGATTCTTCTTCTCCTTCCACAGTCAAGTCAGAGCAACGGACCATTAGAAGTGTTCTAGCCAAATCACCAGCCATATATTTTAGCTCATCAGGTGATGCTCGAACCAGCTTCTCAGTAACATCAAGGGCTTTCTCAACCTGCATAGGGGTACAGATTCCTCATTTAGAATTGTTCTTGTTGAGAACTTCACAATTAACCCCATAAATAATTAGATATGATAATTGGAATAATACACATCAGAATTTTGCAAATCGTAATCCCTTTCTTGGTATATCAGGGGTAAACATTAGTAACAAAACAAGAAGGCAGTAGTAACACAGAATGAAATACTTTGTATGTTCTTGTGTGACAACTAACAGCATAACCATATTTATCTGCTGGCAGAAAACTATAAGGTTATGTACTAAGAAAATAAAGTATGTCGGGATGCCACAGCTATTCTTGAACTTACACCCTCTGCATCATCTGATTTTCTTAGTGCTCCGATCACATCAGCCAACTGCGAGAATTTTCTTGTTAAATCAGTGTCATCATCTGTTAAGTCATATGGTTTCAATGAGTCACTTGAGGTTTCAGAATCCTCAGTTCCATGGTCACTGTCATCTTCATTGAAGGCTGTATCGTTATTTAAAGTTGCCGGATCAATGACTTCATCAGGGTCAACCAAATTAAATTGCACATTGTTCTTTATAACTATTGAGTCTTTATGGATCCTAGTATCTTCATTCTTTTGAATTTCTTTTCCAGGGATTATAGCATGAGAAATTTCTCCCTCTGAATTTTCGTTCACTTTGAGCATTGTTGCTGTCGTAGGCCGTTGGATTGGGATTGCTTTCCCAAACTCCCAATCTATTGTCTCTTCCTGGCAACTATCATCAAGATACAGAGGATTTTTGGGGTCTATGATTTTAGAAAATACAAGAGCAATACTGCTTGCCATTTTACGAACCAAATGCTCAGGGCTCTCCAGCCTACCTGTCAACAGCACGAATTTTCGTAGGGTTACAAACTCACAAAACGGCACCAATTAACAAGCATTTCAATTGAGAGAAAAACCAAAACCTACTACTGATCCCCTGTAGAATTGATGGCAGTGCATCCTTTGCAGCATCTAGATCTTCTTTATCCATCTTCTCTAGGCAAAGGCCCAAAGCAGCAGTTACATCTGTATCCGTGTTAAGGAAATAACATGAACAATTTCATGACAGGAATAAAAAGCACTCTTTAAAATTGTTCAGAAAAAATGGAACTGAACCACATGAATTCAATATTCAATCTACACAAGTGGGTCTTGAGCTGCAGATAGAGTGGCTGCTGATCCCATGACTACACAACCATAATCTTTTTGGTTAGTACTCAGTAACGTATTACAAGGATACAGACTTGTCGCTCAATTGGGACTGATTGCACAAACTCACTTTTCGACCATGCTGCCACAAGGCGCTGTACTGTCTCTGAGAGACCCCGTGTACTGAGAGATTTTACTGATATAGTTTTATCAGGGGCACATTCAAGAACAGCAAAGTGAAGAATCCATCTTAAGCAACAGATAGGAAACACTTTCCAGAGCAAGAACTTCTCTCGAAAAGCAAGCCTGAGAGCAGCAGCAGGTAAAAGTATTCACACACCTTCATCGATAAGCATAAACCAAGAGTCGCTGAAATTGAAATTATCTACTGCAAAGTTGTGTTTGAATCAATTGTAAACTATTGAGAAGTATGATGTTAAGTATATACCCTTGCACATTCACCATGATCGGCTCAAAACAAGCGCGTAAAACTTGTATCTATTGCTTGATCATTAATACATCACTCACGTTTTGTAAGAGTGATGTTAAGACAGATCGTAATTTATCTTTCTCTGTTCCTTTAAGTTAGTATTGCAATGTCTAAGTATGGGAGACGGATCGAAACAGACTTCGTTGTTACAAGGATACTGCAAAAGCCCATAAATCTTTCTTACCTGATTGAAGATTGGTGCTTATAGAGCCGACCAAAAAGTATCCACAAAAACCAATAACCCTCGACATCGTTGACATTTTGAACAGCTAGTTGATGCAAGAGTTCTTCAGCTATTCTTTCAACAGAATGGGAATCTTTCACTGCCTCCATGAGTTTCAACCAGAAGCGGGCACCCGGTTGTGACACAAAATTTTCATCGATGGCCACCCCAGAGCTTGATCTTAAGACGCTGTGAATATTTCCAAGGAGCAATGGAATAACATCATGTAATAGCTCACCTGAAACGTGTAAAAGATAGCTATTTAATGAGCATTAGAATTTCAAATTAATTAAATTCCAGTATCTAGGAATTTCAAATACCAGTGTACCCTCGGCGACAAATACGGGCAATTGCTTCGCCAACAAAAAGAATACCACTATTCTTCTGGTTGGCATTTGCAAAAGATGACTCTTCATCTACCTTTTTATCCCACTCCACCATTCCATGGAAAAGCTGGGCCGTGATTCTTTTAAAGAACAAACTGGAATCTCAAGTAAAGGATAAAACAGAACAAGAAGAGCAAGGAAAAGTTCCTATATGGTCATGAAGATAAGAACATCCATTGATGTCCACCAGTGCCACCACTCAAAATTTAATGAGGGTTGCAGTGGGAAGCAAAAACCCAATATTAATCAAAACACATACAGGTGTTCGCATGCTCCTTTCTATCAAATAAGTGATTTTCCCTTGTGGATAAAATCAGAGATCTAAAGTGATCCTCAATCATAGATATAGCACAATGCAGACACAAGTTCCATGTGCTTCATTCAAGATAATGGCAAAAAACCCCAATTCATGAAAGTAAACTTTAGTCCATATGAACACAGGACACGTATTTGTGGATAAACAAAGACAAAAGCCATCTTAAGTTTGCTTCATAATGAGTAGGATACCGAGGTGCAAGTGAAGTTGGAGCGCCTTGTCTTGCTTTATCAGGAATAGACATAATAAGCTGTGAGACCCTCGAAATAACCTCCTTGAGTTGTTCTTGGCCAAGATCTTCAAATTGACAACCATCATAGAAATCTCTAACCATCTGAAGCACCCCATTGTTCTCCAGAAAGCAAAGAACAAGCAATCTATTTCACAACAAGTGAAGAATATTTGTACATGCTTTGCAGAGAGACGTTATCACCTAAACATTCTCATGAAGAAATAAACAAGTAGTGAGGACTAACCTACATATGTAAGACATAACTAGTAGCTAATATACGGACAAGGTGAAACAAAACCCGCACATAGTTGCTCTTTTAAATATAACAATGTTTTGTTTGATTTATCAGTCAGACAGTCAACTTTCTCTACAACCAAAATTGCATTTCAGTTATAAGCAAACAGCTAAGAAATTACTATTTATGTCTCACAAATCCGAAGTTATAAACCAGACCATACCGTAACAGTAAAAAATTAAAAACCCTATCTATGCACCACAGTATAAAGCCAAGTCGAATAAGCAATGTATGGCTTCAGAAACTAAGTAATTTGTTTCAACCAAATCAGTGAACCCAAATCTGCATAAGACAAAGAATGAAATTTGGAGCTTAATCACTCAACACATGGACCAGCCAACGAAATTGCTGAAGCGAGTGAGCATACCAACCACACATACAGAAAACATATTCCAAAAGTCAAAACAAGGCAAATAATGGATTAGAGTCATAACATAAAACTATAGAAAGAAGGTCTCATAAAACCAGTTCGATGATGTTAAGCTAAGAACAGAAGAAAAGAAACAGGTAAACACAATGGTCGTGATTCAAATAAATTTTTTACTTGTTACCTCTCTGCATTTGAGCACACGTCATTCGAATCAAGATTACCACTTCTGACCTGCTGTAGACAAGGAACCAACTCACAAACCGTCTCAGTAGCACAGCCATTTACAAAAAACACATCATATGACTGTTTCCTTGCAGAAGTTGGGAAGCAAGCCAACCAATTGGAAGCAACATCTATATGAAATCATAATAGCTTTTAGAGATCAGTAAAGCCATATCATATGGAAAAAAAATGACGTAAAACAGATATCAAGAAGGGAGATAATACAGGTTAAACATATTTAATCTTTACAACAGACAATGCAGTTTGAACTGTGGATCAATTTCCAGTCAGAAATTGAAAATTATTTAAGCATCCAAGCAAGAGCATCGTGTTCTAGTTTATCTATGAACAAATGTAGCGGTATAAATGAAATCAAATTAAAGAAAACAGAACAATTCTTATGCAATGTAAATGAAATCTTTGTAATACCGGTCAGGATAAAAATTTTAGCGCACACATGCAACATGCTTTTTAGCAATGAAAATTTTCCACTGCGTTCATTTAACTGGTAAATCCATATGTATGCAGGCTCTCAGTCGCTAAATACACCTTAGCTAGGTCATGTGAATGCATTCATACATCCATACAACCATGAGTATAAAGACACAGAAAATGCAAAATTATTAGCCGATTAAGGATGCCTAACTGAACGAATGCAAAAAACCATAATAAATCCACAAGAAGCATCATCGAGCAGATCAATCTTTACAAATCAAAGATAGCAATCAAGGACTATGATAAATAAACAAATAAAAAACTTACCATACAACAAAAATCTGGCAAATGCCCGAAATGCGGAGCCCTTGTAGAATATTTCCCACCATTCGATTCTCTCATCCTCACTGGGAAACTCCACAGCCTCCAACTGCCCAAAAAGTTCAGAAACCAATCAAAATAGTTTCTTTTCATATTTTCTGAAAATTCCACACAACCACACTTAGGCAAAGTAACATCTAAACGGACCTCAGGTCTAAATTTCTCATCGAGACAACCTGCACATCAAAGAGAAAAACAGAACAATAAGCAAAATAATCACAACTATATAATGCTGACGCAATGAAATCAACCAAGTTTCGCCAAAAGTTTGAACTCAGATAAACTTTATTTGCATTTAACTAAAATCAAAGCGGCAGTATTAATCATAAGGAAACCTGAAAATGAACTAGCATCAGGAGGAAAGAGGGACGCCGCGAGAGAATAGAGAGCGACAATAACTTGATCGACTTGGCTGGCGTCATTGACTGCAGCGATGACGTCGCCAACCTTCTCCAGTACTCTTCCCTCCAGTTCTCTCCGTTTCTTCTCTGCGGACGGCTCCATTTCCATGGGCAGCCAAAGAAGTCTTTAGTGATTATAAATTTTGAAAACAAAGAAAAACAAAAAATTAATGTCGCATGTTCACAATGTTATAAATTTAAAGAAACATTAATAAACTAAATGAAATAATTACCTCGACAATAATCTTAATTACTTTTTAATTGCTTCAAATGAAGTCTTGATTTTATGTTAATAGGAAATTATTATTTCTCTATAATTTCCTTGATTTAGAGAGAAGACAATTGGGAGAGAATTTGTATAAATTTGTGTGTTTTTACAATGAAGATTACAAGCCTATTTATAGGCAAATGAAATGATTAAAATAATATAAAGTCCTAATCACTTCTCCTAAATTTGACAATTTTGGAGACACCCAAATTTGACAATTTGTAGACATCCAAATTTGACAAAATAATTTGATTTCATAATACTCCCCCTTTTGGATGTCCTTATTACGTGTTTTGATACTGTCTCGTTAAAAACCTTACTAGGAAAAACCCAATGGGATAAAAACCATAGTAAGGGAAAAAGAGTGCAGTCACGTAAACTCCCCTCATGTTGGCATAACTGAATCTTCACATACTTCGTAGGTGGCGCATCCCAATATTGTATATGTGCTTTCTGAACATTGTCGTAGGAAATGCCTTCGTGAAAAGATCTGACGAATTTTCACTGGATTGAATGTAACGAATATCAATATCGTTATTCTTCATAAGTTCTTGAGTGAATTCGAAGAACCTAGGGGGGATATGCTTAGTTCTGTCGCTTTTGATGTATCCTTCTTTCATTTGAGCCACATGCAGCATTATCTTCGTATAGTGTCACAGGCTTCTTGTCAGATGGTAAACCACACATAACTTGTATATGTTCTGTTATGGATTTTAACCATACACATTCACGGCTTGCTTCATATAGTGCCATAATCTCGGCATGGTTTGATGAAGTTGCCACAAGAGTTTGTTTATGTGAACGCCAAGAAATTGCAGTGCCTCCACGCGTAAATACATATCCAGTTTGAGATCGTGCCTTATGTGGATCAGATAGGTATCCAGCATCAGCAAACCCAACAATACTTTTATTGGCATCTTTTAAATATAAAAGTCCCAAATCTGTTGTTCCTCGTAGATAACGGAATATATGCTTAATTCCGTTCCAGTGCCTCTTTGTTGGACATGAGCTAAATCTTGCCAATAAATTTACTGCAAAAGATATATCAGGTCTAGTACAATTTGCAAGATACATAAGAGCACCAATAGCACTTAGATATGATACTTCTGGACCAAGAATAACTTCGTTTTCTTCACATGAACGGAATGGATCCTTTTCAATGTTCAATGATCGAACAACCATTGGAGTACTTAAAGGATTTGCTTTATCCATATTAAAACGTTTAAGAACCTTTTCTGTATAATTTGACTGGTGAACAAATATTCCACATTCTTTGTGCTCAATTTGTAAACCAAGACAATACTTGGTTTTTCCAAGGTCCTTCATTTCAAATTCTTCCTTTAAATACATCACAACATCTTGGATTTCCTTATTCGTACCAATGATGTTTAAATCATCAACATATACAGCAATAATTACGCATCCAGATGTTGTTTTCTTAATGAAAACACAAGGGCATATTGGATTGTTTACATATCCCTTTTTCATCAAGTGCTCACTCAATCGATTATACCACATTCGACCAGATTGTTTCAACCCATATAATGATCTTTGATTTTACAGAATAACATTCTTTGGGTTTTGAACTTTGTGCTTCAGACATCTTAAATCCTTCAGGGATTTTCATATATATATCACTATCAATCGATCCATATAAGTAAGCCGTAACAACATCCATAAGACACATTTCAAAATTTTCAGACACCGCCAAACTAATTAAAAATCGAAACGTAATTGCATCCATAACCGGAGAATACGTTTCTTCGTAATCAATTCCAGGCCTTTGAGAAAAACCTTGTGCAACAAGACGAGCTTTATATCTCAATATTTCGTTTTTCTCATTTCGTTTTCGAACGAAAACCCATTTGTATCCAACAGGTTTTACACCTTCAGGTGTAAGGACTATAGGTCCAAAAACATTACGTTTATTTAACGAATCTAACTCCACCTGGATGGAGTCTTTCCATTTTATCCAGTCCTGCTGATTTTTACATTCACCAAAAGATTTTGGCCCATGATCTTCATTCTCATTTATGATGTCAAATGCCACATTGTAAGAAAATATATCATCAATGTCTTTCATATCATTTCGGTTCCATATTTCTCAAGTATTAATATAATTGATAGAGATTTCATTATTCTCATCATTTTGTGGTTTCAACAGAACATTTTCATCATCATGTTGTGCGTGGGAAATTTGGTATTCTCACAGCACTACTGCCACCAGCAACATCACGAGGAGATTGAGGAGTGGGCAAGGGGCGACGCTCCACACGAACAGGAGGAGGGCGGCTGCTACTTCCACTTTCCCCCTTTTTGGCATCACCGCAGCGAATAAACTCGACGATATCCGCAAATTGGGTGGAGAGACTTAGAAGATCCGCTGATATTCTGTTTTGAAACTCCAACTGATCATTTTGAAGGGCAGCCACTTGTCCATCCAATGCATTAAGCTTGGCCTCGTGTGCTCTTTGATTTTTCTTGATATCAAAGAGATCTTGAAAAATATTGCCAACCGGAGCCACCAAGCCTTTCTTGAGATCATTTATTTGAGTACTCTGCCGCTCAAGAATATCACAAGCACTCTGAAACACTTGGTGAAGCCAGTCTTGCTGTTTAACTAGATCCCCTCGAACATTGAATTCAACCTCAATGACCTTTGAACTCACAGTTGTAGACTCATCATCAATGCGCTGAGAAAAATAAGATTTGAGATCATCAAGAGCAGCGGTAGACACATTTGAATCAACTGGGGCCGAAGTATGAGCAGCTTCTGGAGTACGCATAGGCAAATCCTCAGAGTCAAAATGTATAGAGAAATCAGAGGAGGAACTAGATTCCTGATGAGAAAAGGCGGCAGGAGGAGAAACAGGACTCTGTATAAAATAAAGTTGCTCCGCTTGATCAACTCGGGAAAAGATGGCAGGTCCTAGAGCAAAAGGATTTTCAACGGGAGAAGGAGATCTATACACTGTACACCCGCTGGAAGAGTCTGAAAGAATCTCTGAATCGGACAGAACAACTGAACCACCAAAGTATCCAGCAAAACAATCCGTAAGTACACCGCGCTGAAAGTCATCAAGAAGGTAAGCTGGAAGTTTCTGGACATCTAAACTGTACACAACTAAATCTGTAGAGCAACTGGCTGGCCTCAAGCGCCCAGATATACTGAAAGGAAAAACCTCCGTACAAACACAGTGCCACGCCCAAGTCTTTGGCAAAAATGGGGCTGCTCCCCAGTACTGTACTGGCTCAATAAACAATACAGAGTGAACAAAAATATCTTGAACAGCGGGGGCGGGCATCTCTACTTTGTTCAGAAATAATGACAACCTGCATCCGCTCCTCCAGAAATCAGGGCCCTGCAGGGGCAAAATCTTTTGCTCCGTACTATTGCAATATTTTGAAAATCTTTTCCCAAAATAGTACGCGCCTCTGGATGATTGACACGTGTTTTTGTCATCATTCCAGCAGTCACATCTACATCGTTCCTTTTCTAAAACTTTTCGTATTCCTTATATATATTACGCGCTTACTGTTTATCTTCTCTTACCTTGCATCATTTGCGTTCTCGTATTCTCTAGTATTCTCTCTATCAAATACATTGCAGGTACTCTCACACTTTCTCATTCATCGGAAATGGCATCCTCCTTAATCAGTCGTAGCCACCACGTCGATTTCGACTCCGTTTTTCGCTTTGACGATGCTGGTATAGTACATATGTTTGAAACTCTTGTATCGACGGGATTGATGGAGTTCTTGGGATGTCCCGCTATCTTTCATGAACAAGCTCTTATCGAGTTCTTTGAAAATGGTTCCGTGAGAGATGGGATGGTTGTTAGTACCATCAGTGGCTCAGCTGTTGAGATCAGTGAATCTGTGTTTGCTGCGGCGTTTGGGTTGCCAACGGAGGGGCTGACAGACCTATCGGAGGTGCCCAAGGATCTCTTATCTAACGCGCATCGTCTTTTCTCTGCTTCTGAAAAGGAGGTTAGTATTTCGTGTCTGAAGAAGGAAGTAAAGATGCCGTTTCGTCTGTTAAGTGATATTTTGGCTAAGTCTCTGTTTGTTAAAGCCGGGTCTTTTGATGCGGTGACTCGTGATCGGTTCCTATTAATGACGGCGATCACATTTGACGTCAAAGTCAATTGGGGAAATCTCCTGTTTGGAGTGCTCAAAGAGATGGTGACTCCTGATTCACGCTAGGCCAAGGGTTTCGCCTTCCAAATTTGTGTTTTGTTGAAAAATATACCCGGACTGGAACTTGGTGAATCCAAAGCTTTTCCTGCCCCCCGCATCTTGAATGAAAAGACTGTTCACCGCATTGTTTCGGTAAATGAGAATGTTGGAATCGAAGAGGTGGGCGATGCACCTCGGGCTAAGACAACACCGGTCAAGAGGACGGTGTCCAAGAAGAGGCCGACGAGTGTTGATGCTGATGTGGCTCCGGTGATTAAAAAGAAAAGGACCACTAAAAGCAAGCCAGTCGCAACTAAGAAGCTTGTGCTTGAAGAACCAATCTCTGCTGTCCCTTCGACTGAGGAGCAAATTCCAGTCGCAGGAGTTGCGACTGAGGAGCACATACTAGTCAAGGAGATTACTACTGAGGATGCCGATGCCACCATTAGACAAGTCCTAATTCAATTGGACTTGGTTTTTGAAAACCAAGATGATGTACAAGGTGGTCGGGTTGAGACCTGGTTTGATCGGGCTTTTGATGAAGCGTTTGTTGCTGGGGATCAAGAGGACCAGGCCTCTGAAAGTTTAGATCACATTTTCTTGGAATTGGATACAGCTGGGCAAACAGCTGGAACAATGGAGGTTGTGGAGTCTAGTAAGCAAACTGTAGCCAGCAAGCGAAGCTTTGAGGAGCTAATGTCTGTCGATGATCTTCTGGTGCAAATTTGTGATGACATGATGCTACCGTCCATCACTGTCGCGGAAATTTCAAAGATCAGGATTGGTGAATCTATTGTTATGCATGATAAAGGGAAGGGACTCTTGGTCGAGGATGAGCCTGTCCAAAGAAATCCTGCGCAAGAAACGGTAGAACTTATCTGTGGAGATGTCGAATTTCTGGTGGATCTTCGTGATCAGGTGATGGCTGATGTGGTTGATTTCTTTCATTCTTTTTTCCTGAATAAATTGACAGATCTTGATGCATTACTGGCGTTGAAAGCGAAGAAAAGTTGATGTTGGATTGGGCCGAGACAGACTCACTGGAAACGGCCGTGAAGAGAAGATTGTATATTCTTGCCAGGTACCGGGAAATGCTGCTCAGAAAATTATTGGATTCTCATCAACAATATCTAGTGTCTGGGCAACCGTGGACGGCAACTGCAAGCCAAATATTTGATCTTTTGTCTGCCGTCCACTCTAAGTCTCTGGAAGCTCTTCGCATTCTACAGCAAGAACATGGTATTATTTTCGAGCAACCTTGCACTTCTTCGGCTTTTGATTACGCCGTAGATTGCGGCGCTGTGTTCGCCCAATTTTTCTCCGTGGCCAAGTCTACCTGCTGGGTGAGACCGATGATTACCCAATTTGCTGATATCGTCGAGTTTATTCACGGCGGTGATGCCAAAAAGGGGGAAAGTGGAAGCATCGGCCGCCCTCCTCCTGTTCGTGTGGAGCGCCGTCCCTTGCCTATTCCTCCATCTCCTCGTGATGTTGCTGGCAGCAGTGGTGCAGTGAGAATTCCAACTTTCCCACGCACCACTGGAACTTTTGAAGAACGAGTGGAACAGGCGGGAAGACACCTCTTAGAGAGCGGGCTAGTTATCTCTGTAGAAGAAGCAGCTGACAGGATTCGCCAAGCAGATTTTGAAGAGTCTGACAGATTTCAAAGAGAAAGAGAGAGGGCTAGAAGAGAAAAGAGAAGTAGTTCCTCTAGGAGGAGAAGAGGATTTTGATCTAAATTTCTTTTGTACAAAACTTATGTACAACTCTTCTTGTGTAATGAAATTTTGATTTTCAGCAGCTCATGTGCAATTTATTTTTGCCTATCTATTTATTGCGGCTGCTGGAGTTTTGTCATCACCAAAAAGGGGGAAATTGTTAGGATAAAATTTATGGTTTTGGTGATAACAAAATGGAACAAGTTACATCTGGTGTTTGTCAATAGGAAAGGAAAACCAGTCGACAGGATTGCCATTCAGACGCAAGGAACAGTATATCAAGACGCAAGCCTTTATACTAGAAACGACGGCGTTTTGAAGTAATTCTATTCAGTCGCAGTGATTATTATTCTATTCGCAGTGATCATTATCCAGTCGCAGTGAACAAGTGGCTTACATCCAGTCGAAGTGTACAGTGAAGTATAACCAGTCGAGAGTTTTACAAACGATGTCGTATGGTTAAGTTAAAACGACAGCGTTTAGATAACCAGTCGCAGGATAGTATTGTATCCAGTCGCAAGATCTCAAATGGTAGCATGTGCAAACGACAGCGTTTTATTTAGTTAAAGCGACACCGTTTTGCAACCAGACGCAAGCTACAGTGGAGCTTTATCCAGACGAGAGCAACAGAGTCTTATTCAACCAGTCGTTGGATCTTATGTATAACCAGGCGCTGGAAAATCACACGCGGAAACCAGTCGACGCTTTCAAGTATTTTCCAGTCGCAACATTTGAAACCACGATGAAGGAAATTGGATCTGGTTGACAAAGTTGTTTCAGGCGCAAGCTAAAATTGATTCAAATACGATCGTTTACTC
>KQ986342.1:11609-27142 GCA_001598015.1 Dorcoceras hygrometricum
TGTATCAAAGTCTTCTAGTGATACCTTCCGAGGAGGAAGAAGGGGAGACGTAGGATATTCATATCCGAACTTCCAGAAACAAACTCTCGACCCAATCTTTTATTTACGCAGTTATATTGTGTTGTGCTTAGTTTATTGTTCACAAACCAATCGGCCTATTTCCGCACTTATTTTAGTTGGCTGAGAAGTTTGCTTATAACTGAGGTCAAAACATTTTAAAAGAACTTTGAAATAGAAAAATCGAAGGAGTTCATTCAACCCCCCCCTTCTGAACTCCTATTTGCTTAGTAATCCTATTTCTTGGGACCATCAAGTGGTATCAGAGCAGGTTTTGTTCTTGAACGAGCACTGATTTTAAACCACATGTGCTATGTTTTAAATGTTTTAAATGTTTTGAGAAACTTATTTTGTGAAGGCCAGATCTGTTTTTATATAGAACCGGTTTTTCGCTTGATGAACTGTCGGGATGCGCGAGTCTCGGGCAGATGCCAAGCTTCTATTTTCGTTGTGCTGTAAGATCACTTGTAGCGAGGCTCAGTGACAAGCACATGGGGCGAGATAGAAGAATGAAAAATCTGAGCTGTTCTCTGTACTGGTTTTCATAATTTTGAGTAACTCAGTAGCACGTGTTATTTGAAATATTTGTATGCTCTGATTTGTTTTTAAATGTTCTGTTTCACGGATTTCAGCTGATGCAAAATTTTGAAGTTTAAAAATGATTTGAGCTCCTGTTATAAAAGGCAGGGAGAGTGGCGTCACTGTCGTTTATAATTTTGAGTTATGCATCAGTTTCGCTTTTGAAAATCATATAATGATTGCATATGGTGCTTCCCAAAGCTGTTTTCGTTTTTCAAAGTTTAAAACTCCTGCTGTTTTGTTGTAACAGTGTAGGGAGAGCTTTTGTTTTTAAATGGGAAGACCAGCAGATTCATGATGAAGATCAGCTGGAGCTACAGTGATCAGCAGATGAAGATTCAGCAGATGAAAAGAGGCGCTAGATTTGGAATGAGCTGTGATGACATCAGCCTTGATGTCATCACAATCAGCAGATGGATTTCAGCAGATGAAGCGAAGCGCGAGAGCTGAAGCGACGTCGTGTTGAGATTCAGCAGATGGATTAATGTTGATGACGTCATCGGTGACGTCATCCAGTCGCAAGAATCAGCAGGTAGCTTGCATTCCAGACGCAAGAGGAAGCGACGTCGTACAGAAGATCCAGTCGCAAGCTACAGTGCAATCAGCAGATTCTATTTGGAATTAGCGATAGCAAAACGATGTCGTTTACATGAGTTGATACGACAGCGTTTTGCTGTTACGCTAAAGATTCAGCAGGAAGACTTTGCGCTTATGTTCAATCAGCAGGCGCGAAGAATCAGCAGGTAGCAACAGTACTTCCAGTCGAAGAGCTTATTTGTATCAGCTGTTGCTACGCTTCCAGTCGTTGTGAAATCCAGTCGCAAGATTCAGTCGCAAGATTCAGCAGAAGCGCAAGAGAAGCAGTAGTCGACTTGAATCAGCAGCGAAGCAGTTGACGAATTATCAAAGTTGAATGTCAACTGCTGAGCTTAATTCAAATGGCGAAAGCGACAGTAGCCTGCAAAAGAAAAAGACGCAAGTACTGTTCTTGTGTCGGTACTTTACAGAGGAGCGTTGCACAATTATAGAAAGAAGACAAGATAGCCTTCTGAAGCGCTGAACAAGATTTGGAAGCTTTCCAACGGTAGAATTTCTACAGAGGCTATATATTAGAAGCGACGCCCATTAAAGAAGTGTCCTGTCGACAGTGAACGAGACGCTATGCGTTCGTTCAGTTGGTGCTACTACATACTGTGGTAGAGTTACATTGCATATACAGTGCACCAACAGAGGGAAAAATAGAGAGATAGACGAAGCAATCAACCGCCATTAGAGAGGAGCTTTTCACGAGTGTTGATTGCTGAGTCTAGATTAGCTTGCATTAGAGCATGTCCCTTGTGTGTGAGAAAAACAGAGAGATGAGGGCTTAAATGTATCAATCTCACACACCCGGATTCATTCACATCTATTTGTGAATGAATCTCGAAATATGTTCACAGATCCCGTCCAAGCATGAAGACGTTAAACTCTTGTGTATGTAGTTAGTCACACAGTTGCGGCTGATGTGCAGTTATGAAATAGTGGATCCTTCCAAGGTGGAAGAAGGGGAGATGTAGGATGTTGATATCCGAACTTCCATAAACAAATCGCTGAGTATCGTGTTCTTTACTTATTCAGTACCTTCGCATTTACAGTTAGCATTCATCGCATAACAGCATTCAGCATTTGCTCTTATTTAGCATGCACAACATTTCAGCACTTAGCACTTGCTTTGACTTAGCATCGCATTTCAGCAGCACACAAGCACAAGTGTTGAACAGATTTATGTTGTACATAAATCTGTTCGATTGGTTTTAAAATATAGGATTCAGTTTTGGTATTTTCCGCATGATTTTTAAATCATATCAAATCTGTCTCCGGTGCTCTGCTTTCTTTAAATGTTCAAGAACAACGAGCTATTGCAGCTCAAGTTTGTATCGGCAGCGCGCAAAATTTTCAATGGTTGTCAAAACAGCGCCTGCTAATCTTCTTGATCCTTTCATTATCGGACCAACACCGTATCAATTCCCGCTCGCGGTAACTCACTCAAACTAGCGAGGACCATATCTGGACACCCAGATCTCACCCAAACCTGAAAACAACGAACCAAACTTGTTTTCACCGCACTTCCAATACACTCGCGCGGGCATTATCCAAATCTGAGTTCCAGCGATATTCGATACACCAAATCTGTCTACAGAGCTAACGCTCTCCCTTACACAACGATATGATAGCATACTCACTACACAGTAAACTAGACACCATTCAAAATACATCCATGCAGATTCAAAAATCACTAAACCATAATCCAGATCTGATTATATCACTAATCACCGTTAAATTTTTCTAGTCCTCACCGGAGAACATTGTACCTGATATTTGACAATACAGCAAATCACTTTGAACACTCTTCTTAATACTTGTGTTCAAACTGCTTTGCTCCGAGCTGGTCTAGACTGAGCTGGTTTATTCTCTGAGCTGGTTTCTTCTTCATCTGTTCTCCTCTTGAATTGTTCTAATCTGTTTTGCCCTTCGTTCTGAGCTTCTATTGTTCACAACTGCTCTAAGCTGATTTTGCTCTCTGCTCATTGATCTGTTCTGTTACCATCTGATCTGTTCGTTATTCTTTGTATTGTACCAGCATAGACGTTTTCTGCTGTTCTTAACTAACGCTGCTCTCAGTTGTTCGCACTGAACTTATCTATGAACCATGTTGATTCTATCTGAACTGCTTATCTGAGTTGTTCACACTGATCTGATTTGTTTTACGCTTTGAGATGATCTGATCTGATTTCGTGCTTCTAATCTGCTCTGTTCTGAACTACTGTAATCTATTCTGATCCGAATACCGTACATCCGTTCTGATCCGCTTTCGTCTGTACTGATCTTGCTCTGAGCTGGTCCAGCTTGGGTGTCTACTGGTGGAGCAGTGATCCTTTGCTTCTCATTTATTCTAATATGTTGAACTATAAGCTGAACTCTAACATGCACTTGATCGTTGAACTTTGCGCTGTTCTCCTGAGCCGATCTTCTGTGCTGAACTGGTCTGCTCTTGCTCTGAGCTGGGTCAGCTTGCATGTCTGCTGGACCAGTTTATCCGTCCTCTGCTGGACAGCTTGGCGGTCTAATGGACAGCTTGGATGTCCTCTGCTGGACCAGCTCGGGTGTCCCCTCACTGTACCAGCTTGTATATCTTCTGTTGAACCAGCTTAGGCGTCCCCTCACTGTTCCAGCTTAGATATCCTCTCAATCTGTACTTAGTTCGACGCAATCAGCTTGCATCCATCCAATCTGCTACAATATCTTCTTCTTATCTGAACCAGCTCACGACTGTTCTGCTATGCATATTGTTCCAGCTTGAGCTCGATCTGGTTCACCTTACCCTGCGCACTTCAGTTAAATCGTTAGAAACAATCATAACAAGTTTTGTGTTCATCAAAATTCAGATCATCTGTTACACAGATCCAACATATTCTCTAAAATGAGCAGAAACACCCTTTTATTTTTGAAAAAAAAACACATCAAGAATTAACAGACACACACGTTCCCCACAATTGTAAAAGTAGACGGTGAAACCCAATTTGAGCAGGTTTTAAAATGGAAACTATGGTCGACACCGTCACACACACGCTAAAAAGTTTCGCCCCCCCCCCCCCTTTTTAAATACAAAAGAATGGCACTCCAGCCTATACACAGAACTGTAAATTGAAGGATGCACAACAACCGATCACAAATCCCACAATTCACAAGGAGCGAAGATTCATGCATGAAAGAAAGAAAACGAAAAAGGGAATTGACATAGAAGCACCAGTATACATACACGCACATGCAGGGAATTCAAAGAAGTAGTAGGCATGCCAGCTAAAATAATCATACCTATGACCACGGTAGTGTCCAGGTCCGCCTGCTCCGCAGTCATCACAAATTCTCGACTTGCCACCGGTTGCTTCAGTTGTGGACAATCTCTAGCAAAATGGCCTGGTGCTCCGCACTTGAAGCACACATTCATCCCCAATCTGCATTGACCAGCATGATGAGACAAAAATACTAAGAGATTATAGATTAAACAGATCAAAGAATATCGGATTAGAGCTAAGCTGGATAGAGCTTAGCTGGTTAAGGAAAAACCAGCTCAGGAAGTTCAGTTAAGCTGGTTAAAGAAAAACCAGTTCGAAAGAACAGAAACAGATTGAAATTATATCAGTTTCGAAGATCAGAGAATCCAAACAGAACATCTAGAACAGTTTTCTATGGAAAAGCTAAGAAAACAGCTCAGAGCGCGAAGAGGTATAACATACCAGCTGGAAGACCAGCTTTGATAAATCGGTTCGGAGCAGATTTTTTCTTCATATGATATCAGATTTCAAAAGTAAGTGAGCAAAGATTGCTATCTGGATTAGCACAGAACAAATACAAGAGCAGATCAGCTCAGAGCCGATTGGAATTGATTAGCTTAAACCAGATTAGAGTAGTTCGACGTAGCGACCAGATCGAAACCAGCTGAGTAAATAAAACTTGGCAAAATGGATTTTAGAATACTTTGAGGTTTCGTACAGATTTATGTGAAGTGTTTGACCTCTCTGTATCAAGTTTTAGTCGTTGGAACTACTTTGAGCTAATTCCAGATATACAGATGTTTGGTTTGAACTGAAGACGGCGTAGAGTATGCTAAAAATGGAAAATCATTAAATGGAGATTTACGAGAATAGTACAAGCATTTAAGACGCCACAGTGGTTTCACTTTGGATACACACGACGTGTTTACTGGTAACATTTATTACCGTTGTATCCAAATGGTATAAATTGAAACGCAAATCAGTTGTAAAAAAGTTACGAGTTATGAACTGAATGCTCACACAACTTTCGAACTGCTGAATCAAACAAGTTTTCAAGAGCAAACAGAGTTCATTTTCTTGAACCAGCTCAGAGCTAGTGACACACACATAGTTTGTTTTTCATTCAATTCTTTGTGTCACAAAACATTTCTACACACATTCTGTAGTATCGAACTTCATTGTACAATCATAACCAAAGAGTGAGAGTGCTAGAATATCAAACCAGTTTAGAGCTATGTTCTTTGTATTTAGAGTAGATTGCGATCTGTTTCTATTGTGGTGAGTCTAGGAGTTCTTGCAGCTGTTGGCTGTTGGATCGGGTTGTTACAAGATTTGTATCAATCAAATCTTCTAGTGGATAACCTTCACGTTGAGGAAGAAGGGGAGACGTAGGAGATTAAACTCCGAACTTCCAAAAACAAATTCTTGATCCCTTTTACTTATTTCATTTATGCACTTTCATAATTGTTCACTGTTGAATTGGGTTCTTTCTGTACAATTACTTTTGTTACCCAAGACAACAGATTATCACTGAGAACCCTCCAAGCTGGTAAGTAGGCTAGAGGTTAGCTTCGAGCTGTAAAATATTTTTGAAAACAGATTTCGATAAAAATTGGCAGAGTAGTTCATTCACCCCCCCTATAAACTCACGAGCTGCTTTTTCGATCCTAACAAGTGGTATCAGAGCTCGGAATCTCAGTGTTTGAACAGATTTCATTTATATTCATTAAATATGTCGATCTCACACAACAAAATTCCCATGTTTTCTAAGTAGGAGTATGACGTCTGTAAGATCCGGATGCAAGCTCACTTGGAAGCTCAAGATGACGACATGTGGTTTGTAATAACTGACGGCCCCATAAAGATTATGAAGATGAACACAGCAATAGCTATCACAGCAGGTGCAGCTCAGTGGATAGAGAAACCCAGATTAGAATGGACGTCAGAGGAGAAAAGGAAGGAAAATCTGGATAACGTTGCCAAGGAGATCATGTATAAGACGCTAGACAACAATATGTTTAGCAGATACCGCAACCCTTACCGGCATGTCCCACAGTTTGGGTCTGATTCCGGGTCAAACTCGTTGACCCGGTTAACTGGCCTGTTGACATCGGTCCGGTTCCAGGTCGGGCCAGGGGCTAAACCAGCCTGTGACCAGGTCTATTAAGTAATCCCCCTTCAATATATATATAATATAAGTCAAAAAGGTAAATTATTAAATCATAAATTGTTATATAAAACCTATTATTTAGATATAACTATAATTAATATAAATATAATATAAGGTACACAATGTAATATACAAATTTTGGAATTTAAGATCAGATCAGATTGCATTGTGGAAGGGGGTATTAACAGAGATTGTGCACGTTTAAAAGCAACAACATTTTAAAAACAACGAGACAGCACGCACTCTCAGACCGTGATCTGAATAATAATGGAGTTGCAATAACTCCGCTTCTTGAAACCTACGAGCAACGAGAGCTATATCGAGTTTGATATGAAATACCAAGCTGAAAAATACTCGACTACTCCATGAAAATGGAAATTAAAATCAGTGTAAACCATGAGTACAAGAAGGCAGTAAAGAAATTATTCAGACAGATTTGTTATGGAAGTTCGAAGCCGCCGATTCTACATCTTCCATTCTTCTAAACTAGAAGGCTCTTCTAGAGACTTTGATTCATACAACAGCTTGTACAAACTCACCTCAGTTGGGACTTATCACATTGCCCAAACTAAGACTCCTAGACTCCAAATTGCACATGTTTAACGTATGCGAAGACCACATTTGAAAATATGCTTTGTTTCACTCACCTAATATGTTCACTCATCTGTCAAATATGTGTGAATGTGTTTGAGGACTGTATTTAATCGATCTAATTAGTGCTATGTTACGAGCAGATTAGAGAAAACAGCCAGATTTAATTGTGTAAGATTTTGAGGATTCAATCGGAGAAGCGTGCCTTGTGAATTATTGAGTATCCAGTCTTGGGGAACTGGTCAAAGCTGTTTGTGAAATCAGCCTTGGGTGCACGCAGATTTGAGTAGAGGAGCCTAGAGTTGTAGAGAGAGAGAGAACATGAGCGCTGGGCGGATTAGTGTCTCGTGAACCACTGGTGTTCAGCTTTGGAAGGAAACGTCCCGTACGAGTGAACTGGTGGAGTCGCGTAGATCGGTTTGGTTCATGGTTTGAGTAGACCGGTTCGTCGTTTTCAGATTTGAGTAAGATCTGGGTGTCCAGATCTAACCCTCGTGCGAAAGAACAGGTTGTCTTGAGCGGGAGACGAAACGATGTCGTTTGGGTTACCCGGGTAGACGTAAGTTGAGTGTAAGCGATACGATGTTGTTTGGCATATACCAGATTTGGCGCTGGCTGAGTGTGATAGATGCGATGTCGTTTAGCGAGCATCAGATCTGATGAGAGCTGGACCCCGGTGCGACGTCGTTTGGTGGTAGTCAGATTTGGTTAGCATAGAGAGTCAAAGCTGGTTAAGTGCTCAGATCTGATTTGGTCGTTGGCACTGTAGCGTCGATTGGAGGATATATATATATGTGTTGACCAACACTTGGTGAATTTGAGACCCGATATTTCCTATCTTCTTCTCCAGAGAGCTTTCGATTTATATCTATTCTTCAAACCCTTACTGTTCATCCGAACACAAATCCTTCGATTTTCTACGATTGACGCTGCCGTTTGGAGTAAGGTTGTTGGCGTTGAGCTCGTCTCCTCTAGATCTTTCGATTGTTACCATTTTGGAGCTTTGTGTCGGCGTGTTGATGGAGCACGAAGTAGTTGCAGTATTTGTTATCTTCACGATATCCGGCCTATAGTTTATTCCGTCCCATTAGAGCTTTCGAGTAAGTTATTCCTTCTCGTTCTAAGATTTGATTTGAGTAGGTTGTTAGTATGTTGGGTAGTTGTGACTGGCCTGGGTTTCTCGGCCGTAGACAGTAGGTTGAATGAGCTCAGATTTGAGCTAATTATTAGATGTCTTGGCAGATTTAAGCTTTCAGGCAGCTTCTGTTGGGTTTCTTTGCGAGCTAGTAGAGCAGCAGATCTGAGCGAGCTATAGGAGCTGTGTTCTTGTGCGTGAGCTGCTGGTTGTGAGCTCCTGTGTGATCTGTTGAGGTATTAACTGCTCAGAGGAAGGTACGAATTGAGCTTGGTTTAGCAGTTTTGATATCAGCTTGTGAATATTTCCTTCGTGTGTGAGCTGCTGTGATTATATGCCGAATGGATCTGTCTGAATTGCTGATTTTGATGATGATTATGTGCTCTTAGTTGCTTATGTGCGTGATATGTATATGTGTATTTGTGAGCACGATTCTGCTTGACATTTAGGCATATCATATTGAGCCTGTATTCCTTGAGACATGATATCGCTGAGTCGCGATTTGCCAACTGAGTCACCATGCACAGAAATCCAATATCGTCACTGAGTCGTGATAGCCAGCTGAGTCGCTGTGATTTGGATTCTGCTGATTGATTGAGATATATTGCACATCTGAGTCGTTGTGCCTTGCTTATCGATGATTCTTGGTAACCCACATGCATTGCACGTTTGAAATATTGCATGCCTGATATGATTTCTTCTTTATTGATGCTCTTCGTACTGAGGTTTGACCTCATTTTATTTTCCCTCTTTGGGCTGCTTTGGTCTGTGTTGGCCTTTGCAGGATCTTCAGGTAATCCAGATGGACTGAGTGGAGCATCAGCTGGTAGATCCCCATTTTGAGTCCCAGTGATATATATATATATATATTATGTATTGAGATATTGAGCCAGGGGATGTCCTGTGCATATACTGTATTTCGGGGATCTGTATTTGATATCTTACCTATTGTTGTTGTTGTTGTGTTGTTTGGATTTTTGAGTTAAAATCCATATTTTGAGTATGATTGTATTTTAAGAGTTGAATTTAGTTCAGGCCTAAAACGAAAATTTTAACCCATATTTTATGCTTCCGTGTAATTAAGATTAATTGAGTAATTAATCCGTGTTTTAGCGCACCGAGCCTGACACTGTGTGTGACGCCCAAACCCACGGGAATCACGAGTTGGGGGTCAATAAAAATTTTCGAATAAAAAGAAGGGCTGAAAGACAATTTGTTATAAGCTGTATTTCTTATAACATTGAAAGAAACTGAAAACATGAAAACAAAATCTAACAGACACTAAATTGCGCGCCAACTACTTGAACATTTGCGGAAAAACAGACTTTATTATAAATTGTTGCGATTTACAACAGCTGATATTCTATATAAATGTACAACTATTGCAACTGATCTAATACAGTACATTCTAAAACAAAACAACATCAGCTATGACACGGAAAACGTTGGCCTTGGACAAACACACACCACCCAGCAGCTGATTCAAGTTTCACCTTCTGTCCGCTCTCCAGCTGTCGCACCTGCACCATTTTAAAAGCTAATGAGCCTAGGGGCTCAACAAGTAAAACCTGAATAATAACAAGTTCAAATATGCAGGTGGACATCTGATCAATACATAAGCTAAAGGAACATCAATGATCAATATCATTTTCTTTCGTAAACATTTCATAAACATAGAGACAGGGGATAATAGCCCAACTCTCAACATCAATATCATTTTCATTAGATTTACGGCTCAGAAGCTCTCCTTAGGTCCGTGTTGCACCTGATCAAGTGACTACTGATATCAGCCTTAACCTTTGGCTTCTTTGCGTTAGGGCAATCGACCTATAGACGACTGCTCACCCTTCTCTTTATGGGAGGGCAACTGATAGCTGCTCACCTCACCCATTATGACCGTCTGTTGTCTTTGCCATAAATCTTAAAATAAGCTTTTGTTCCTTTAACATTCTTTTCTTTAAACTTTCCTTCTTAAAATCCTCGGGTTCCTTCATTTAAAACTCTTGCTTCCGCTTTTAAAATTTTATTGAGTATCGAATTCAGCTTTTGGAAACATATCTTTGAAATGAAACCAGTCGCAAGAGAAACCAGTCGCAAGATAGGAACCGGTCGCAAGATAGGAACCAGCTGAAATGAATAGTAACTATCTGTTGATAGCTATAACTTAAGAAAACGACGTCGTTAGTTTGAACCAGTCGTAACAATAATCGCTAACAATGCGACTTGAGAATAAGTGTAAAACGATGTCGTTGCTTTAAGAAGCTGACGTAAGAAAGTCTGATAAAAAAAATAAACAGACGTAAGAATATCTGTTATCAGACATGACTATGAATAAATAAAACGATGTCGTTAGCGCATCAACCAGTCGCAAGAAAAGCGCTAACATACGTGAAACCAGACGCAAGGATTTTCGCTAAATAACCAGACGCAAGGATAATACCAGTCGCAATGAATAGTGCAACTGCTGGGATATACAATGGAATGCAACTGCTGGAATGAACAGTGCAACTACTGATTTTACGAAAACAACGCAACTGTTGAAATTTAACTTGATATTTGTAACATCAAAAAAACAACTATGCTATCAGCTGTTGCCTATCAAACCAGACTTTATACTGATTCAACTAGCATCTACCGATTACATAGCTATCAAATTCTGATATTACAACTACTGTAAGAAAGAACATTCATAACCATTCTTGGATTAAACTCGAATCCTCAGTACTTTTAAAACATCATAAACTTTCTGGAAAACATTTGGAAGCATCAAAACCTTATTTTTCGAACCCATCTTTCTTTCCTTTTCATGTCTAAATGATGGATCTGTTTAGACAGATCCTGATTAAGTTTTGAATTATACAAAACCTACTATTGTGTTTCTAATAATTCTACTTAGTGTACAGATTTCAGATCGAAGAAGAAGATCAGCAGTAGCAGAAATCTGTCCAGTCGATGGTTTGAAAGTTAAAGTTTAGCAGCTGGTTTAGTTCATCATTGTATACGGCAGCTGGATTAACAATGGAGACGTCCAAAGTTGAGTCGGTTGCTCGTAATCAGGCGAAGGACAATTTAGATCAGCAGCTGTGATATTTGCTAAAGACTGGAGAAGATCGAAGAAGAAGATGAACAGTGGAACGACGTCGTTGGAGTGTACACGCATATATATCAACAGTTGAACCAGTCAAGCAATCAGCAGTGAGCAACCAGTCGAGCGTACTCAAGGTTAGCGATAGAAAAACGATGTCGTTTGAATAAGTTGATACGACAGCATTTTGCCTTCGCGATTCAGTCGATGGTTTGCAATAATGATAACCAGCAGGTGATTTTCTTAAAGGAAATTCAGCAGACAAGTTGAACCAGCAGGAGTGCTAAAAGAAAGATGACGTCAGCAAATTCAGTCGATGGATTAGCGACGATGACATCAGCAGTGACGTCATCAGAATCAGCAGTTGGATCAAGACATAGCGCGAAGAAATGATGGAGTCAGCAGGAAGCTACTGTTCACCAGCAGATGGTATTTGAAGTTAGCGATAGCAAAACGATGTCGTTTACATAAGCTGATACGACAGCGTTTTGCCCTCGCGCTAAAGATCCAGCATGATGGTTTTTGCGAAGATAACCAGCAGGTGCTTTACAAAGATAACAAAACGGTGTCGCTTGAATAAGTTGACACGACAACGTTTTGGACTTTCGCTAAAGATCAGTCGTTGAAGCTTGAAAAGAAATCAGTCGATGGAATATCACACATGTTGAAAAGAAACCAGCAGGTGCACTCATTCAAATGTTTTCCAGTCGCAGTGTTGCAAACGACGAAGGAAGTGCTGGTTATCAAAAGGGATTTCAGGATATCAGCAGAAGATGAATCCAGTCGCAGTGATGAACCAGCAGCGAAGCAGTTGAAAATTTACGAAGAGTTATCAAATATGGATGTCAACTGCTGAGCTTAATTCAAATGGCGAAAACGACAAGAAGCCTGCAAAATAAAAGGACACAAGGACTATTCCTTGTCGGTACTTTACAGAACACATTTGAACGGGAAGAATTTTGTGTCCAACGGATTGAATTAGTGTGTGAGAAACAGAGAGTTGAGCGTTTCATTGTATCAAATCTCACACACAGAGATTCATTCACATTGTATTAGTGAATGAATCTCAAAACCTTCACAAACAGTTCCCGTCCAAGCACTATGACGTAAAACTCAGTGTATGTATTCTTTGAACACAGACGTAAAACAAGTTCCAAGTGAACAGCCGAGGGCTGGTAGAGTCCAGGAGTCCATACAAGTGCTGCTTGTGTGGGTGGGTGTTTGCAGATGTTCTGTAACCATCAAAGTCTTCTAGTGGAGCCTTCCTAGGTGGAATAAGGGGAGACGTAGGACATTGAAGTCCGAACTTCCAGAAACAAACCAGCTGGTCCATTTCTTTAAATCTTTCAGCACTTGCATATTTACTTTAGCATTCTCGCATTGCATAACACATTCAGCACGCACGTAAAATAGATTTCAGCACTTACGTTTACAGTTAGCACTTGCACAGTCTCGAACAGATTTATGTTGCACATAAATCTGTTTGAGTCGTTTTAAAATACAAGGATTCAGTTCTGGTGTTTCCGCATGATTTTAATTTCATACCAGATCTATCTCCGGTGCTCTTGTGATTTTAGATGTTCAAGAACATTGAGCTATTGCAGCTCCATAGCAGCGCGAAAATTTTTTAATCACTCATTTTAAATCAGCGGCTGCTAAGTTTCCTTCGAAAACAGGGACCCAACAAGTGGTATCAGAGCAGGTTGTTCTTGAACGAGCACTAATTTTAAAACTCATGTGCTATGTTTTTAATGTTTTAACTGTTTTGAGAAGCTTGTTTATGAAGGCCAGTTGATCTATTTTAATATAGAACCGATTTTCTTTTGATGAACTGTCACGGGATGCGCGAGTCCCGTGCGGATGCCAAGCTTCTATTTTCGTTGTGCTGTAAGATCACTTGGAGCGAGGCTCGGTGACAAGCACATGGGACGAAATAGAAGTATGAAAATCTGAGCTGTTCTCTGTTTACTGGTTCTTCATGGGAGAGTGGTGTCGCTGTCTTCATTAATTTGAGTTATGCATCAGTTTTGCTTTTGAAAATCATATAGCTCTTGCATACGGTTCTTCCCGAAAGCTGATTTTGTTTTTCAAATTTAAAACTCCTGCTGTCACGTTGTTTTTGTTGTGACAGTGTAGGGAGAGTTTTTTTTAAAATTCGGGAAGACCAGCTTTCGATCTCTTTTTGATTCCCACAAAAAGGGAGAATTGTTAGAACATGCATCGATTATTTAAGGTTTTGTGTAAATCAAAAAGGGAGAGATTTATGGATCTGTTTAGACAGATCCTGATTAAGTTTTGAATTACACAAAACCTACTATTGTGTTTCTAACAATTCTACTTAGTGTACAGATTTCAGATCGAAGAAGTAGATCAGCAGTAGCAGAAATCTGTCCAGTCGATGGTTTGAAAGTTAAAGTTCAGCAGCTGGTTTAGTTCATCATTGTATACGGCAGCTGGATTAACAATGGAGACTTCCAAAGTTGAGTCGGTTGCTCATAATCAGGCGAAGGACAATTTAGATCAGCAGCTGTGATATTTGCTAAAGACTGGAGAAGATCGAAGAAGAAGATGAACAGTGGAACGACGCCGTTGGAGTGTACACGCATATATATCAACAGTTGAACCAGTCAAGCAATCAGCAGTGAGCAACCAGTCGAGCGTACTCAAGGTTAGTGATAGCAAAACGATGTCGTTTTAATAAGTTGATAAGACAGCGTTTTGCCTTCACGATTCAGTCGAGGGTTTGCAATAATGATAACCAGCAGGTGATTTTCTTAAAGGAAAATCAGCAGACAAGTTGAACCAGCAGGAGTGCTAAAAGAAAGATGACGTCAGCAAATTCAGTCGATGGATTAGCGATGATGACATCAGCAGTGACGTCATCAGAATCAGCAGTTGGATCAAGACATAGCGCGAATAAAAGATGGAGTCAGCAGGAAGCTACTGTTCACCAGCAGATGGTATTTGAAGTTAGCGATAGCAAAACGATGTCGTTTACATAAGCTGATACGACAGCGTTTTGCCCTTGCGCTAAAGATCCAGCATGATGGTTTTTGCGAAGATAACCAGCAGGTGCTTTACAAAGATAACAAAACGGTGTCGCTTGAATAAGTTGACACGACAACGTTTTGGACTTTCGCTAAAGATCAGTCGTTGAAGCTTGAAAAGAAATCAGTCGATGGAATATCACACATGTTGAAAAGAAACTAGCAGGTGCACTCATTCAAATGTTTTTCAGTCGCAGCGTTGCAAACGACGAAGGAAGTGCTGGTTATCAAAAGGGATTTCAGGATATCAGCAGAAGATGAATCCAGTCGCAGTGATGAACCAGCAGCGAAGCAGTTGACAATTTACGAAGAGTTATCAAAGCTGGATGTCAACTGCTGAGCTTAATTAAAAATGGCGAAAACGAAAAGAAGCCTGCAAAAGAAAAGGACACAAGGACTATTCCCTGTCGGTACTTTACAGAACACATTTGAACGGGAAGAACCAACGGATTGAATTAGTGTGTGAGAAACAGAGAGTTGAGCGTTTCATTGTATTCCATACAAGTGCTGCTTGTGTGGATGGGTGTTTGCAGATGTTCTGTAACCATCAAAGTCTTCTAGTGGAGCCTTCCTAGGTGGAAGAAGGGGAGACGTAGGACATTGATGTCCGAACTTCCAGAAACAAATCTTGTGTATCGTTTTCTTTAAGCTTTCAGCACTTGCATTTACCTTTAGCGTTGTAATGCCCAGATATTTTAGAGGCCACAAACGAGAAAAATTTGAGATTAAGGGATTACAATGTTATTCTATTTAACTCTGTTTCTATCGAGTTTCAGAATTCAGATATATATTGTTTAGCTTTTTATCATTTAAGAGCTAAATTTCAGATGTTAGAATGCGATTGCAGCATCTGTTTAGCCAAGTATAGCAAGTCGATCGAATCCTTTTGTTTAACTAAAATCGTTCGGTTTCCATGTGCATCATTTTATTTTAAAACAGAGCACGTTTTTTTAAGGCTTTCGACATATTGAATTGAATGCGTTTCTTCTTTAGGCATTTACAAATCATATATATAGGATGTTAGCTGCTTCATGCATCATTATCTTCAAATAAA
>KQ986342.1:47249-101429 GCA_001598015.1 Dorcoceras hygrometricum
TGAGCCTAGGGGCTCAGCAAGTAAAACCTGAATAATAACAAGTTCAAATACGTAGGTGGACATCTGATCAATACATAAGCTAAAGGAACATCAATGATCAATATCATTTTCTTTCGTAAACATTTCATAAACTTAGAGACAGGGGATAATAGCCAAATTCTCAACATCAATATCATTTTCATAAGATTTACGGCTCAGAAGCTCTCCTTAGGTCCGTGTTGCACCTGATCAAGTGACTACTGATATCAGCCTTAGCCTTTGGCTTCTTTGCGTTAGGGCAATCGACATATAGACGACTGCACCCTTCTCTTTATGGGAGGGCAATTGATAGCTGCTCACCTCACCCATTATGATCGTCTGTTGTCTTTGCCATAAATCTTAAAATAAGCTTGTGTTCTTTAACATTCTTTTCTTTAAACTTTCCTTCTTAAAATCCTCGGGTTCCTTCATTTAAAACTCTTGCTTCCGCTTTTAAAATTTTACTGAGTATCAAATTCAGCTTTTGGAAACATATCTTTGAAATGAAACAAGTCGCAATGAATAGGAACCAGTCGCAAGATAGGAACCAGCTGAAATGAATAGTAACTATCTGTTGACAGCTATAACTTAAGGAAACGACGTCGTTAGTTTGAACCAATCGTAACAATAATCACTAACAATGCGACTTGAGAATAAGTGTAAAACGATGTCGTTGCTTTAAGAAGCTGACGTAAGAAAATCTGATAATAAAAATAAACAGACGTAAGAATATCTGTTATCAGACATGACTATGAATAAATAAAACGATTTCGTTAGCGCATCAACCAGTCGCAAGAAAAGCGCTAACATACGTGAAACCAGACGCAAGGATTTTCGCTAAATAACCAGACGCAAGGATAATACCAGTCGCAATGAATAGTGCAACTGCTAGAATATACAATGGAATGCAACTGCTGGAATGAACAGTGAAACTACTGATTTTACGAAAACAATGCAGCTGCTGAAATTTAACTTGATATTTGTAACATCAAAACAACAACTATGCTATCAGTCGTTGCCTATCAAACCAGACTTTATACTGATTCAACTAGCATCTACCGATTACATAGCTATCAAATTCTGATATTACAACTACTGTAAGGCGTAGCGCATCAACCAGTCGCAAAGAAAAGCGACTAACATACGTGAAACCAGACGCAAGGATTTTTCGCTAAATAACCAGACGCAAGGATAATACCAGTCGCAATGAATAGTGCAACTGCTAGAATATACAATGGAATGCAACTGCTGGAATGAACAGTGAAACTACTGATTTTACGAAAACAATGCAGCTGCTGAAATTTAACTTGATATTTGTAACATCAAAACAACAACTATGCTATCAGTCGTTGCCTATCAAACCAGACTTTATACTGATTCAACTAGCATCTACCGATTACATAGCTATCAAATTCTGATATTACAACTACTGTAAGAAAGAACATTCATAACCATTCTTGGATTAAACTCGAATCCTCAGTACTTTTAAAACATCATAAACTTTCTGGAAAACATTTGGAAGCATCAAAACCTTATTTTTCGAACTCATCTTTCTTTCCTTTTCATGTCTAAATCATTTTAAACATGAACTTTAAACCTACTGTAACATATAGGCAAGAAGACTCAGAAAACACCAATATATGCTTTAAATGGTGAGTCAAAATCAGCTATTACTTGCCTTAAACGAAGCTTTGCAACAGCAACCAATTCCTGCAGAAATCTTCTCCTTTAAGCAACACACGAACTTCTTTTGTCAAATACTTTGAAGAATACTAAAGATTTTCTTTGCAATTGATTAAGATCTTGCTTTCAAAACAGGTTTTTATATGAAAGGGATTAGTGACATGCTACTTGTGAAATTAAGCATGACACACTTATAAAATTTAGTAAAATTCCCTTCCTCTCATTTTAATTTGTTAAACACCAAATCTTTTTCAAAATAAATCATTTGTCCTCCTTAAAGATATTTTCAATCCCTAAAAACTGTTCGTGCATCACCCTTGGAGTCATCCACCGAAATCAGCTGCGTTACATCTATTTTTCTGAAATCATTGAAATCAAACAATGCATAACATTTTCAACATGTCATTTTAAATCTATAAAATGAACAAAATTCATAATGTGATCCTATGGTTTTTTGGGGCGTTACACTGTGTGTTTCTATGTTAGGATTAATTTGTTACAGTGTAAGCTCTCAAAAGTAACCTCGCATACTATCATTTTCTGATGATTTTGTAATGACCCAGATTTAACGTTGTCCCCACTGTACCAACACTGGTCTTTCCTGTGTGTTTTGTCATCACTAGCATGCACCCTGAGAAACTTCCCACATGGTCACCCATTCCAAAATTTCCCCAGCTCAAGCACGCTTAACTTTGGGATTCTTAAGTGATGAGCTCCCGAAAAGAAGATGCATCTTGTTGGTATGAGTAGTACCAATTAAATCTGATAAGCTCACCTCAACTACATAATTTCATAACTTCCCAGTCTCGGAATCCCTATCATTTTGACGTGAGATCGGTTCATTCATGTGTCCATTCGCCTAGAAGCCTGTCGGAAGTCTCTCATTATCCGTGCAACCTCTTGGTACGTGCGATCACTCCACGCCCTCCTTTGAGCCTCGTGCGTCACATGCTCATCGGCTTCCGCTTGGTTCGTTCCCGAACCACACTGAGAGTTCGGCTCCGATACCAATTGTAACGCTCCAGATTTAACGACTGTATCCACTGTACCTACACTGATCTTTCCTGCATGTTTTGTCCTCACTCGCACGCACCCTGAGAAACTTCTCAGGTTGTCACCCATCCCAAAATTTTCTCATGTCAAGCACGCTTAATTTTGAGGTTCTTAAGTGATGAACGTTGGACACAATTTTATATCTACTTGAAAAGACTTCTGTAAAGTTCTGACATTGTGTGCTTGTCTTCCTTTTTTCTACAGAAGTAGGTGAGGCTATTTATTATCTTTGTATGCACTAAAATGATGTTTTATCGTACTTGACAAATAAGTTTAAACCTCTTGTACTGAGTAATACCTATTCAAACTGATTTCTCATTCTGAACTGGTAGACTATGTTGATCTGATCTGAACTCCGTTTTGATATGTTCTCTTCAACTAAGCTCTTCTCTTCTTATATGAACAGATCTGATGCGAAGCTCCGACCTGTCACTGAATACACAACTATTCTGATTATGAATGTTGTGTTTTGTTCGCTCTGCTTTGTTCTGAGTCTGATATGCTCTTCGTATTTTATCTGAACTGATCTGAGCTGATTCTATTCTCATTTTACATGATCACTTCTCTGAGCTGTTCTTTCTTTAACTGAGCCACTTTTTTCTGTACTGTTCGTTTCTTCTCTGTTCTGTTCTGAACTTTTTTTTTCTGAACTATTGTTATCTGCCCTGATCTGATCTGTTCTATTATGCTGATCTGATTCTGTTCTCATCTGTTCTTATTTGAACGGAGCTGTTCTGTTCTATCTAATATATGCTTCTAATCTGATCTATTTTGACTATCTGATCTGATATCTTCTTTTCTTCTCTGAACTGATTCTACTCTGATTTCATCTGGCATATACTCAGTTGATACTGTCTGATCTATCCTATTACGCTCTGTGCTGAAATGTTATGTTCTGAGCTGATTCTGTTATGTTATTAGGCACTGTTCTAAACTGATTTGTTCTGATTCTGCGTTTCTAATCTGATCTGTTCTGACCGTCGCTTCTTCGTTTATACTGTATATATTTTCAGCTGATCCGACTCTGTTCTGATCTGATTCCAGCTTGTTGGGATGAATTAAAAAGATTAAATGAGGATGTGAAAATAGTTGAATTATGCAAGTTAATTACGTTCGTAGTACAAAATATTGACCTCTATTTTTTAAAGAAAGATGATTTTGTCTGTTATTTGGATTTAGAGTCCGTTTGGCTACTTTATAAGCTCTTTAAAATATCTTATAAACTATTTCAGAGCTTATAAACTCTTGCATTTTGTTTGGTGAAAAACGTTACAATTATCTTATAAACTATCAAAATAAGTTGTTTGACAACTTATAAGCCATTTTGAAAAGTACGATGACCCATGCTTTTTTTAAAAAAGATCTTATTTGAACTTTTTGTTCTCCAAACTATCATCACATATTTTCATTAAAACCCAACATATCCTTCATATATTTAAATAAATTTTAACCTAACTAGATTACACCCCTCCAGCCTCCATTTCCTTGCTAATTCGTATAGCCTTCGATTTCGACGTACTATTTCTAATATTAGATTTTCCCAGAAATTTAAATTTTACAAAATTTAAATATAAAATATTTTTATTTTTAATATAGGTTAAACATTTATAATTACAACAACACCCCAACAACTTAAAATATTCTACTCTTTGATGATTTTGACAATATCCAAACACTTTAACAATTTTTTTTATAAATAAAAAGTAACAGCTTATAAGCTACTAAAATAATTTATAAGCACTTACAGCTCATAAGTTGTTTTTAATAAGTGTATCCAAACACTCTCTTAGAAATTGAACAAAGTTTGTATTCAAATTATTGTTTATGTTCTCAAAGTCTATGTATCTTTTAATTGATTTGTGTAAATGATATTATACTAATATTGGATTATTATGTTGTTAAACAAGAACCAGTTCAATCCTTTCCGTAGCGGTATATTCTTTATTACTGTATCAGTTACGTTCGTTTTTGGATTTGAAACTAGTATTTGTATTAAGAAGAATCTTATGTGATATGAATATGAAGTGGTATAAGAATATGAATGTGTGAATAGGATTTGATAGATTGAATGATGGTTGAATGTGGTCTTGGTTTTATGGTATGGTATTTGGCAGAAGCTAGGAATATTTGTGATAATGAGTGACGATGATACTGAAATGAAGTATGTGTATATGGAAACACCATTGGTTTGTCATGATGAATGAAGGATGTATGACTGAAACGGTATTATGTTGACGTTAAGTTGACTGATGGAATATATCCGGTCGACTTGTTTTACTAATTGTTTGGTGAATAAGATGAGCTTGATCAAGTTATGGGACCGGATGAAGATGTGATACTTGTTGATGATGTGATGTGTTGTACATTTATATGTGATAAGCATTTATATGTGATTTAGAATTCATTAAATAATATCTTATATTCATGTGTTGACCGTTTACGATGAACGTAATTGGAATTCACTCACGTTTCTATAGATGCTCAGATACATCATTAAGTTAGTATCATTGAACGATTAGATAAGCAATTTTAGTATAGTTGAACGATTAGATAAATAGGAGATCAGATAAATCTTTACCTTTTATATGTAAAATATGAATTTGACTCTTATGTATTAGACAACTTATTGAAATTAGATAGATAGCAGAGGATTCATACCTTTCAATTGTAGAAACGACTGAGAAATAAAATAAATGTTTTAGTAGAAAAGAACGAAGAAAAATTTGTCCTTTATACCCAGGATCATACAATATAAGTTCTTGATTAACGAGCCCATCGACTATGGCTAGCTGACCGACACAACCTTATATAATTCATTGTCCAAAATTGTATTTCTCATTTCCATCTCAAAGTAATATAGTGACAATCCTTGCAGACAAATCATAAACCCATGGCTGTAGTGTTTATTCTCAGTACTCGAAGTCTGAAAAGCTTCCATAAACTTGTAAACAAAACTTGAGTTCAAGGAGCAAGAGCAAGACATGACCTAATATCTGAACTTCGACCATCAAGTTTTCAATTTTCCCACAATTAATCAAGTCTATGAAGGCCACTGAGATTCGATAAATCATTAAAATGGAAAAAAGAAATCTACATTCATTATCGAAGACGAAAACCCCCATCTTCTTCAGTCTACCTAAAGTGCTTTCTGAGAGCAACGACGCTGGGATTGTCCGACGCCGGACTAAACCCCGATCTCCCAAAACGATTCTGTACTTGGCAAATCAAACACTTGCGGAGGAGAAGAGAAGAGGAGTCGTCCGGCGATAATGGGCTTGGTCGTAAAGATGGCAAACACTCCTGGCGGTAGAGCTGATTGGTGATATCCTCCAGCGGTATCCTCAGTTCTCTCTTGTTGATGTCCGTGTTCCCCGGACGAGACAAGACTGCCATTGCTTTTGTGTAATATTTTGCAAGAGAATGGATACTTTGAGAAGGAGGTGTTGTGTTGAGAAGTATTTGTAGGGAGGATTGAAATGATTTTGATTCAGAAACGGAGTTGGGGCAGTTTTCGAGTTCTGGAGGGAGACGTTCGCGCTAATTTTTATGCAATACAAACCTGTGGCTGTGGCAGTGTGAATGTTCAAAATATTTTAATCACGAGCCTCTTTTACTTTGAAAAAAAAAATGCAATCTTAATTTTCAAAAGATTACAGTTTCGCTTTTAACAATTAACTATGAATAATAAGTTGTTCTTCATGTCACTACCATTTTCCTTAAATTAGCAATTATAATTTTAAAACCGATATCAAGGGCTTGTGAGATTGAGATTATTTCATAACCTTTGTTTTGATTCCCATCACAAACATGTTTAATGGAAATAGATTTGTTCATTTTTCAGATATGATATAACTAATTTTTACTTCACCGAAGAACATTCTGAACTATCTTCTAGAGATGTTAGAACTAATTTAATGGAAAGAGATGTTCGAACTGACGTGAGAGTTTTGCCTACTTAGATGGCTTGAAACCACTAAAACAAGTTAGAGCGCGCCATAAGTGGTTTCGGCAGGATCTCTTTGATACTTTAATCAGGTCGAGATTCCAGAATAAAGTGGGTGTATACTTTAATCATCTCTCATATATATATATATATATATGAGAGATGAGATGTTAATGATGGTGAGTTTCTTCTGTCCCTTACCAGATTTGACGAGATTCGTTCCAATCTCGAGATTTATTGAGCCTCATTGTTGCCGATGCGTTGACCATGTTCGAGGGCATAATTATCATAGAGGAGGTACCGACATGAGTGCTGCGTAGATTGGGAGATCTGCTCGATCGCTCGGGTCTACTTACCGGACATAATAACCATTGAGATATTACTCATGAGCTTGTGTATGATTTAAATAATTTATGATAAAAAAATATATTCCAAAATATTGTGCTTTTGGTCATATATATATTCCGTGATTTTGTTTCGATAATTAAATTTTTTTTTGAATTTCAGTCTTTACTGATGTTACATTTACACACTCATATGCACCAGGGTTGTGTCGCTTCCACGTTGTAAAAAATAACTACAGTTAAAAACAAAAACTCAAAATAACAAATAAAACTAAAATTCGAGACATAACTAACAAAATCATATATAAATTTGATTTGTTTAGGTACACAAAATAATCTTTAACTGCACTCTATGGAACTTGTGGATTAAATTCAAAATGTAACATGAATCGCAGTAAAATAGAATACCAAAATTTATATGATATTGTTTCAAGAGAGATATTTACATACTTTTTTATGCGAAAATTATTAATATCGTCATAAAAATAAAATTATTAATTTGGTCATAAAAATACATTTAGTCGAACCCCCATTAAATTAATTTTATTAATTATAAATATTATTTTTATGTAGAAATTATGGATGTAAATTTAATCTAATAATCACCGCATCCTACGAACCAAAGTTGTGTCATTTAAAAACGTAGGTATGATCGAACGCTTGCCGTTTTACCAAAAGTTATAACTTGTGGTAATGGTGCAACTCCAATCTTTTAAACCGTATAGCAACTCAAGCATCATGGTTCGATCGCTCTACCTAACAGGGACAATAATTGCACTTCAACAATCCTACTTCCAATAATTACACTCCTTGCAATTAATGGAATCGAACCCATGACATTGGCTCTGATACCAATTGTAGGATCGAGCGCTTCCCCCTGGTGGTAACGGTGTAACTCCAATATTTTAAACCATATATCAACTCAAATGCCATGGTTCGATCGTTTTACCTAGCAGAGGTAATTATTGCACTCTAACAACGTATAACTTCGTTCAATTTTTCTTTAAAAAAATGAAGAGAGTTGAATTTAAAAGAAAGGGAATGAGTTTTAATAAAGTACTTAAAATTGTTAAAAATAATGTTATTTAAATATTTATTTTTTATCGAATTTATGGTGTTTCTCACCAACCCCACCAACGCTTCTAGTTAACCATACAGAAACATTGTCCGATCTTCTCGATAGATTATTGTTTTTGTTATTGTTGTGAGTTCTTTTGTTCTTTAGTTATCCGATATTTGTTATTTTTTTCTCCCGGAAGAAAACGAAGGGAATATTGAAAAAAATGATCAAAGAAAGGGTACTTGTCAGGTCCGGTGTTCTAAACATAACTTAAACACGCAAAACATGGAATCTTAAAAGAGGGTAAAATTTTTCTTTTTGGCCTGACTGAAAAATTCTATCATTTTAAAGTACATACATACTCAAAATATAGTTTTGCTTCAAAAGATGACTGCATAAAATCTCAATCATCCAATATATATATATACCACCATTACAAACCGAATCAATACAACAACTACATAGGGCATCCCCTGGCAATGACTCGGTATAACATACATACATATAACTGGGAACTCACGCCTGGGACTGCAACAGCTGCCTCACTCACGGACCAGCTGAACTACCTGAAAAAGGCCTGCAATGGCCAACACACGGCCAAAACAGCCTCAAGGGAAAACAAACGAGGTTAAACATCAGTACGAAGAGCAATAACAACAACAGTCAATAAAGCATGCAACACAATGTGTCGTGCAAATGCATGATGAGAGCCAAGGAAGGCACCGGGGCTTAAGGATCAACACAACAGCTGGGAATACAACAATACAGGAACGAACCAACAGCTTGAGGAACAAAGGTCTCAGAAACAACTGGACAGTCGGAGGTATAGGGGTCGCGGAACTACTCCACGGCTGGAGGTACCAAGCTTACAGAAACAGCACACTGCTGACTATCAGAACAGAAGTGGTCACCAATCGTGTGAGAGAAGGGGAGTTACTCGGGCGCTCAATCACACGCGGTACCAGTTACAATACGAAACAGAAATGATCACCGATCGTGTGAGAAAAGGGAAATTACCCGGGCGCTCAATCACACACGGTACCAGAAGTGGCCATAGAACATGTGAGAGAATGGAAGCTACCCAGCCACTCCATCACACGCAGTGCTCGAAGCACATATACACCAGAAAGAGGCCACTGAGCATGTGAGAGAATGGGAGCTACCCAGCCGCTCAATCATATATACGTAGTCTGTTGCTAACAGATCAATACCAACGAACAGCTAACAAAGGAATGAGCTCAACAACAACGGACTGCTCACAAGGGTAACAAGAGAGGAATTCAATATGCCATGCGTGTATGCGATGCTAACCAACAGATACATCATACAATAATCACAGGGAAAAGCAGCATGGCGAAACAAGAATAGCATAAGCAAAACAACTGTAAAATCAAACACATGCCGAAACAGAACAATCCAGGCTTAGCACACAGCTCACAGGCACGAGGTTCACAACCTCCTCAAGCATGCAGCGCGGCTACACAGCACACGCATAAAGGCTACAACATCCCAGAAAATAAACAACTCAGGCAGTATACACGACATGAGAAAATAGCTCGGCAACACGGCACGAGCGTAACAAGTTACAACATACCTACAACCAGGCTACAGCCTCACAGCCTACAGCCCCTATGATCACATGCTTAACTTAAAGCTGTAACTACAAGCTCCAAATTCGTACCTGCTCAAGTCTTACCAACTTCCTCACAACACGGCAGAACAGAGTATACACACCAGCCCGCACAGAATAGCTCACGCACGCACCACTGCTACCACGCCAACAGCCACAGGGTTGCTAACAGCTCGGGAGGACCAACCACAGATCCTAAAGCACTGAGAAACCTAAAAATAACCAATACAGACAACAGGCTAGTCCATTACTCCATGAGAAACAACTCGGAGCAGAACCTAGAACAGACCCACGAGCTACCAAACCCTAGATTACAACATCTAGCTCGGGTCTACTCTATATCTAACGAAACCAGTCTTAGAGCGATGCCAAGAACAAGGAATAATACTTAAAGTGCATGGCTACCAGCCCGAGCAAACAACACGGTTGGAAAAGCAACGAACAACATGCACTCTACCTCTTCATGTCTCCTCCTTCGACCATATCCGGCTATGATACTGGTAGGGAACTGACGGGTTTGGAAAGGGGTTTCCAATGGTACCGCCCTTGACCAAAGCTGGTCGGCCAAACTCTGGCAATCGGGAGATAAGGGTATGGGTGAACAGTAGACGTGTGGGTTTTGAGAGAGATAGCTTCTCGAGTACGCTGGAGGAGATAGATCTTTTGGGTAAAAATGATTAAGTAACGGGTCAACGTTCTATGTATATACTGCCGCGCCCCAGATCTGGTCTACAGTACCTTCCATCAGCTCAGACCTCAGTTGCTCCAGCTTAGGCACTTTCACCCACCAGATCACACGTCCTCCAGACCGTAAGATCAGATTGCACTCCTACTGGCTCACACAGTACCTAGTTTAGCTCGGAGCTAAGGGACCAGATCTCATGTCCAGCACAGCTCACGCTCTCAACATCTTACACCCTCACAACTCCAATCAGATTACGCTTCCAGCAGATTACGTCTATGCCAATATTTCTCCACATTGTTACCCGCGAGCTGAATTTGCGGTATTCTTGGTAAGAGCTAAAAGGTACGGATTGGAACATGTACTTACAATCTTAGTAGAGTATGATTATGTGCTATGTGTTGTTATCCGTGTTTTTGCCTATATTGTAGTTTGGTGCTATGATCTGAGAGGTGACTCTCGTGGAGTGACTTTGTGTATCATACTCTCGAGGAGAGCATTGAGGATGCACCGGGCAACTCCCGCCTCCTCAGTTTGTTGTGGCCTGGGTAGGTGGTGGTGGCTGGTTGTAGTACACCTTTGTTCGTCATCGTGACCAAGCGAGTAGCTCCCATCACTCTCGATGATGAGCCACATCTATTTTCCGTTGGAAAGGCCCAGGTAGCTCCCAAATTCCCGATGATGTTGCCACATGTTGATCGTTTCGCTTGGCCTCCAGTTTGGTATCCGCTATGTTATTGTTATCAGACATGCATTGCATAACATGTTTCATATATCATACGCACGTCTTTTGCTGTTTTACTTTGTTCTCCATACTGGGTTTTGACCCCTTTTCCCTTTGGGATTGTTTAGGTTGTGTTGGTTTATCATTTCAGGTGGATCAGATGTGCCAGGTGGAGCATCAGCTAGTGGAGCCCTTAGGAGCCGATCGAGTGTCCCAGTTGTTGTATATATAAATATCGTCGAGTAATTATCAGGGGATGCCATAAGTAGTTGTTTCGTTCATATTTGAATTGACATTGTTGTTATTGGATTTATACACATATTTGTTGACTGTGAGATTGGATGCTGTTTATTATCTGGCTTACTGCATTACTATGAGCATATTAGCTCTTCATGTGTTTGTAAACAGTTTTTAAAGGACTAGTATATATATTTTGAGGTTTCGAATATTTTTACCTTATATTTTATATGAGGCCAAAAAGAAAAATTTTAACCCACTTTTAAGCTGCCGCATTTACCTCTAATTGTGTTCTTAAATCATGGATTATGACACCGGGCCTGACAAGAAGGTTTTAGACGATTGTAGTTCTTTAGATCGATGGACTCGAGCCTACAGTCCAAGATCTCATTACAATATCATGGAAACGAATGGGCACATACTTTCATCATGGATCTAGAATCTAAGAGATGCACATGCCTGAAATTTGATATTGACAGTATTCCGTGTTTCACATGCAATCGCAGCGAATTTCCTGTCAAATGTTGATTTTTCTTAATTGTGCTCAGATACTATTCTGTTATGCTATGGTCGTTAGCTTATAGTGACCCAATTTATCCAGTTTCGGATCAGAATGAGTGTCCACCTCATGACAGTTTAGTTCTATCACCTGCTGTGAAGAGAAGACGAGGAAGAAAAAAAGAAAATAGACTTCTTTCCATTGGTGAATTAATAGATGATGAAGTTAGAATATTTTTGTCATTATTGTAAAATCTTGAGATTGTGTTGAGATTTCTATAATTGTAAGTTGTCTTGATCATGAGTGATTTGCTTCTGCGTGGAGTTGTGGGTCGAGTGTGGGTTATAGGTCGAGTTTGTGTTGAGTGTGGTCGAGTGTGGGTCGTGGATTGAGTGTTGATCGAGTGTGCGTCGTGAGTTGAATGTGGATCGAGTGTTCATTCAGTGTGGGTCTTTTGTGGGTCGTGGGTTGAGCTTGGGTCCAGTTTGGGTCAAGGTTTGGGGTTTAGGGTTGGGTCGAGTATGAGTCGAGTTTGGGTCAAGTGTGGCCGTGTGGGTCGAGTATGGATCGAGTTCCATCTTGACTTTATTTGACTTGAGGTTTTGTGAATTCCACTCCTATAAAGCTATTATATGACACAATATATATATAAATATGAAATTTCTGACATATATGTGACAAAAAACATTTAACATATTTGACATATAGTATGATAAAAAAAATAACGTATTTGATAATATGACATATATCTAAGTGATAATACAAAGTCATAAGTATATATGTTGTTATAAGTTTTATAAGTGTAAACATGAGTTGTTATATACGTGCATCAAATCATAAATTTTTATATTTATCTGGATATTGCGACCCCAATGTTAACTTGCACTCAAACTTTGATCCTTCTTAAGTTTTGTTGGAAATAACTCTGCAAGATAGAATAGAAAATATTCAAATAAAATAGACAGAAAAGTGGGTCGAGTAATGTTCATCTAGGTCGAGTTTTTTTATCTTGATCGAGTTGTTTCAATCTGAGTCGAGTTCTGATGGAGTTTGGGTCGAGTCTGTCAATCTGGGTCGAGTTGTGTGTGGAGTCTTGGCACAACTCGACCCACATCACCTAGACTCGCATAGATTATAAACTCGACCCAGATAATATAAACTCGTCCCACATATTACACTCGAACCTTTACCTTTGTTCGACCCAAACTCAAGGGTTTACATTTCTAATTTTCAGGAAAACCACTACACTCAGACTCGACCCACACTATACACGAACCACATAATACTCGACCCACAACATGCTCGACCAACACCATGCTCGACCCACACATTTAAATCAATCAATGACACAAACCTACCCGTGAAATTCGAAAGCAATCACATAATTTAAAAGATTTTAGGTGTTGTATATACCACGTGATTATCCCTTACTACACTCTACAACTTGGGTTCCTTTGTCTTTCACCAAACTGCTTCAATCGACGATGATTTTGATTTCGGGTGGGCTTTCTCGAATTTCTCAAACATGAGACTGAAAGGAAGATAGAGAAAATCAACGGTTCTTTGTGAGTCTTTGGTATTGTGTTGGTTTCACGTTTTTTGTTTATTTTAAACCTTTTTAAAGTTGTTGACTAATTAATTTAATAATTGCGTTTTTTAAAAATTAGTTAAAGTTATTAACGGCTAAATCTATGTTTCCTATAAAATAATAATATAATATAACAATAACTCTACTTTCTATTGATCACGATATAGTAATTTTCCCGTTGGAGACACACTCACACTCTTTACCGGAACCACATATTCCAAAGCATGGCAGGGCTATTGGGTGTTTCTTCCACTGCGGCAATCTTCAACTCCAACAGGACCTACTCTCTCTCTCCCCTGCCCCAGGTAAGATAACCCTCTTACAGTTTTAGTGCAATTTGGTGCTGAAGTGATAGTATTGTGTTTTAAAGTTGATTTGGTGGAGAAAACTCGCACCATTGTTTTACTGTACTTAAAGGTCTTATAATTATCGTTTTTAGGGCGAGGATGAACAAACGATGTTAATTATTAATCATGGGTTGTGGGTGGTTGCTACCAAGTTTACTGCTTTTTGTGAATTTGATGAGGTTTGAGTTCAGGGAGAAAATTTGTTGGTGGGATTGGAGTTTCTCTCAGAAAAGGGCGTTGTCATTTCTCTGTGGCAATCTCCATTGTTGCCACTAAGATTAGTGCTGATCAAGAACAGATATCAGTTATTTTATTTGATACTAACCTATATGTGGTTACTTGGTTAATATTTAATTCCTCTTGCATGTGAATGTATTGTGCAGAAGCTTGCTGCTTCGAAGGAGATTCAGTGCCAGTTGTACCCATTTACCGCTATCGTTGGGCAAGAAGAGATTGAAACTATGCCTCTGCTGAATGTGATTGACCCAAAGACATGGGGCGTGATGATTATGGGTGACCGAGGGACCGGGAAGTCTACCACGGTTCACTCGTTGGTGGATCTGCTTCCTGAGATTAAAGTCATTGCTGGCCACGCATTTCACCGGAGGACCCAGAACTGCAGGACGCCGAAGCACGAGAGAAAATGTATAGAGGCGAAAAAGTCCCTACTGTGTCGGTCAAAATCAACATGGTTGATTTGCCATTGGGTGCCACAGAAGATAGAGTTTGTGGTACAATTGACATCGAAAAGGCCCTTACTGAAGGTGTAAAAGCATTTGAGCCTGGCCTTCTTGCAAAAGCGAATCGAGGAATCCTCTACGTTGATGAAGTGAGTCTTTTTGGATGACCGACCACTTAGTGGACGTTCTCCTTGATTCTGCTGCCTCAGGTTGGAATACAGTAGAGCGGGAAGGAATCTGATAAAGCTAACATTTAATACTAAGATAATATTGTTTGACCTTGTACACCTACCATATATTCATTGATTTGATTGCCGTATCTTTCTCCCTTCAATTATGGGATTTATTGTAACTTTTGTAAATCTATTCTTATTAATATCAGTTTCCCATCACCATGCATCATTGGTGATTTTCAAATCTTCTCATATGGTATCAGCTATACGATCCTAATCCTACTCTTCCCCTCCCTCGTGTCTTTCACCAAACTGATCCCCTTTGGTGACATTTAATCTCTTCCATGGCTATCCCAGCGTCCGATCCCATCCCTGTCACGACGATGATCAACATGGTTGCTGCCATTAAACTGAATCCTACTAATTATCTCCCTTGGCGCCGTCAAAACATGCATATGGCAGAATGCTTCGACTTAATGGGCTTCCTAGACGGATCCGCTGTTGCACCGTCGCCTACCATTACATCTGAAGCATGTCTTGAATCACCTAACCCTGCCTACACGGCTTGGAAGATGAAGGATCGGAAACTTCTAAGCGTACTGTATACCTCTCTTTCCGAAGATGTAGCCTCGGAAGTCATCGATTCGTCCACTTCGCGCGAAACCTGGGTAACCCTTGAGGGTGTGTTTTCGTCGGTATCGCGCCAACATCAACTTCGCGAAGAACTCCTCTCTCTTCGTCGGGGTAGTTCTTCTGTGCAAGACTACGGTAAGAAGTTTAAACTCTTATGTGATCAATTAAATGCTATTGGTCGTCCGGTAGATGAATCCGATAAAAGCCATTGGTTTTTGCGTGGATTGGGTGCTCAATTTGCTAGCTTCGCGGACACCCGTATGGCTTTCTCTCCTATTCCTGCCTTCCGAGATTTATTCCATCAGGCACAGCAATATGATCTCATGATCCGTTCCATGGAGGGCTCTACGCCGCAGGCGGCATTCACGGCTGATCGACGGTCCTCGTCGAATCGCGGCTCATCTCATGGTCGCGGGCAATCCAGTGGTCACACTCCCTCTTCGGGTCAAAAATCTGGCCATGGCCAGCATTCTAATTATCGCGGTTCTTCTTCCGGCATTCCACGAGCTGGAAACGGTTCGAACAACGGGGGGCGCCGACCCTATATTCCTCGTTGTCAAATCTGTCGTGCGGATCATTATGCAGACAAATGTCCCCAATTTCTCAGTGCTCGTCAGGCCCTCTCCTCGGCACACTTGGCTCAAGCATTCACGTCCTCTTGCAATGTGTCCGACCCTACTCTGTTAGAGTAGATGCCCAACTAGCCAACTTGTGGCGTGTGGGTTTTATAGACTCTTGTACAAACAGTCTTTATATATGATATTCGCATTTACTTATATGGCGTTCTTTACTTTCATTATGTGTGTAATGATTTACAATTGCGTTGAGTAAAGACCTAGAATGCACTAAAGCGTATGTTAGATGTGATAGTGGGTATGACGGCTATCATGAAACACATCTAATAGTCGCTGTGTATTCTGAACATGTTCCTAGTCGATTGGGCCATCGCGGTTCTTCTTCCGGCATTCCACGAGCTGGCAACGGTTCGAACAACGGGGGGCGCCGACCCTATATTCCTCGTTGTCAAATCTGTCGTGCGGATCATTATGCAGACAAATGTCCCCAATTTCTCAGTGCTCGTCAGGCCCTCTCCTCGGCACACTTGGCTCAAGCATTCACGTCCTCTTGCAATGTGTCCGACCCTACTCCTGATTGGTACCTTGATTCGGGCGCATCTGCACATATGACCAATCACTCTACCACACTGGATTCTTACATACCTTATTCTGGTAACGGTTCGGTCATTGTTGGAAATGGCCATGCTTTAAATATCTCGCATATTGGTTCTTCTAAATTATCTGCTGACGTTCAATTATTGGATGTTTTGGTAGTACCTCATATCACCAAAAATCTATTATCCATCAGTAAATTAACCGCTGACTTTCCCGTTGATGTCATATTTTCTGATAAGTCTTTTACCATTCAGAATCGGGTGACAAAGAAAATTCTGGCTCAGGGAAGGTGTGATAAGGGACTTTATTTGCTTGATAAGGGAGTTCCGGCGTTGGTCGCAGCAGTTCGGAACAAAGTTTTGAAGGCTAGTTTTAATCTGTGGCATTTACGCCTAGGACATGTTCCTTTTTCAATTATTTCGTTATTAAATAAACTTGGTCATTTATCTGTTAGTTCAGTATTGCCAAGTCCTAGTGTTTGCTCATCTTGCCAGTTAGCCAAGAGCAAGAAACTTTCGTTTCCGGTAAATGAAAAACGTGCTACCGCTGTTCTTGATTTAATACATTGTGATTTATGGGGCCCTGCACCTATTGCCACTTCTAATGGTTTTCGTTATTATGTTGTTTTTGTGGATGATTTCTCTCGTTTCTCATGGATTTATCCGTTGTGCGCTAAGAATGGGTTTTATGATGCACTAGTTCGATTTCATGCCTTTGTCTGTACTCAGTTTACCCGTAACATCAAAGTCTTTCAAAGTGATGGTGGAACTGAATTTGTAAATTCAAAAGTTCGTGATTTTATGAATTTAAATGGCATTCATCATCGGCTTTCTTGCCCCTACACGCCTCAGCAAAATGGTAGGCTGAACGTAAGCACCGTCACATCACTGAAACCGGACTCTCTATGCTATTTCATGCTCACGCTCCCGCTTCTCTTTGGTTCGATGCTTTTGCCACTGCAGTTTTTGTAATTAACAGGCTGCCTTCCACACTTCTGCATGGCATTTCTCCTTTTCAGCTTCTCTTTGGACATGTTCCAAATTATGCTGTTTTTAAACCTTTCGGGTGTCGTGTGTTTCCTTATCTTCGCGACTATGCTGCTAATAAATTGGAACCTCGCAGTCGTCCTTGCATCTTTTTAGGCTATAGCAGCATCTACAAGGGTTTCCGTTGTTATGATCCCGACTCGTCTAAAGTCTACACCACTCGCCATGCCCAATTTGACGAACAATGCTTTCCATTCCATCGGGCTCCGTCCTCCACTCCAATTTCCGACCTGGATCTCTCCTCTTTCTTGGATGATACTGTTCCGCCCGAACTGCCCCTCAGACGGCCTGCTTCGTCGACTATGTGTGCCCCTTCTCCTGCCATTGCGCCTATGCTCCCAGTTCTGGATGATCCAGCCGAGTTCCAGGTTATTACATCTCCTGCTACAGCCACGGACCCGCCTACGAATGCGTCTGGTCCACACACTCTTGAGGCTCCTATCGTATCTCCTCCTCGGCATCATCATATGATCACTCGGGCACGGGCTGGTATCTTTAAGCCTCGTTACCCTGTTGACTTGACGACCACTGCTCTTCTCTCTGCGCTTATTACCACTTCTGTGCCCCGTGGTTTTAAGTCTGCTGCCAAGAATCCCGAGTGGCTTGCTGCTATGCAAGAGGAAATTGACTCTCTTCGCTCGAACAACACTTGGATTTTGGTACCACGCCCCTCTGGTATAAACATAGTTGGTTCGAAATGGGTTTTTCGTACCAAGTTTCATGCCGATGGTTCCATTGAGCGTTATAAGGCTCGTCTCGTTGCTCAAGGCTTTACCCAGATTCCCGGCACTGACTTCCATCACACTTTCAGTCCGGTTGTCAAAGCTGCCACCGTTAGAATTATTTTATCTCTCTCTGTTCAGCACAATTGGCCTCTTCATCAGCTTGACGTCAAGAATGCGTTTCTTCACGGTGTTCTTGATAAACCTGTTTTTATGGCTCAGCCTCCTGGCTTTACTGATCCCCGATTTCCTGATCATGTTTGTCACTTTAAGAAGGCCATCTATGGTCTTCGTCAAGCTCCACTTGCCTGGTTCCAACGGTTCAGCACATTTTTATCGAGCCTTGGTTTTCTTCAAAGTCGATGTGACTCTTCTCTCTTTCATTTCCATCAAGGTACCTCCATCATTTACTTGCTGTTGTATGTGGATGATATCATCGTTACAGGCAATCATCCTACCCTGTTGCAAAATTTTATCTCTCGTACTCATCGCGAATTTGCAATTAAGGACCTCGGTCGTCTTAATTATTTTCTTGGTCTTGAAGTCTCCTACACTTCCAATGGTCTCTTTGTTGGGCAGGCGAAATATGCCCATGATATACTTACACGAGCTGAGTTGTTGGATGCCAAGCCTGCTTCCACTCCTTTGGCGGCAGGAGAGTCACTACTTCGTGACGGTTCTTCGTTTCGTGATCCTACCTTATACAGGTCTCTTGTTGGGGCTCTTCAATACTTGACTATTACTCGTCCGGAACTTTCCTATGCCGTCAACTCGGTTAGTCAATTTCTTCACTCGCCTACAGATGCTCATTTCTCCGCCGTAAAAAGAATTCTTCGTTATGTTAAGGGTACTGTGCACTATGGCCTTTCTTTCAAAAGGACTTCTGATTTCTCTATCTTGGGTTATTGTGATGCTGACTGGGCTCGTTGTATTGAGACTCGTCAGTTCTACATATGGGTATTCTATTTTCCTCGGGGGAAATATTGTTTCTTGGAGTGCTAAGAAATTACCTACCGTTGCCCGTTCCAGTTGTGAGTCGGAATATCGTGCTATGGCTAATGCAGCGACAGAACTAGTTTGGGTCACGAATTTGCTTCATGAGATCCGCAGAGAAGGCAGAAGATGTGGATGTGAGAATACACTGTTGTTCTCGCCTATCTTCCTAAGTCAAAATCCGGTGGCCCATAAGCGAGCTAAGCATATTGATCTCGATTATCACTTTGTTCGTGAGCTCGTTTCCTCGGGAAAGCTAGTTACTCGTTTCGTTCCATCCTCTCTCCAGCTAGCTGACATCTTTACGAAGAGTTTACCACGTCCGGCTTTTGAGTTTCTACGTTCCAAGCTTTGCGTTTGCCTTCATCCCACGCAGCGCTTGACGGGGGTGATAAAGCTAACATTTAATACTAAGATAATATTGTTTGACCTTGTACACCTACCATATATTCATTGATTTGATTGCCGTATCTTTCTCCCGTCAATTATGGGATTTATTGTAACTTTTGTAAATCTATTCTTATTAATATCAGTTCCCATCACCATACATCATCATTGGTGATTTTCAAATCTTCTCATAGAATCTCGATGTCACACCCTGCCAGGTTCATACTCCTAGGCTCCGGAAATCTAGAAGAGGGAGAGCTTAGGCCTCAGCTTCTTGATAGATTTGGAATGCATGCTCAGGTCGGAACAGTGAAGGATGCTGACACAGAGTAAAAACTGTGGAGGAGGGGGCTCGATTCGATAGGAATCCTAAAGAATTCCGAGAATCTTACAAGGCAGAGCAAGACAAACTACAACAGCAGATTTCCCCAGCTCGGAATTCACTATCTTCTGTCAAGATGATCACGAATATAGAGTCAAAATCTCCAAGGTCTGCGCTGAACTGAATGTTGATGGATTGAGAGGTGGCATAGTGACCAATAGGGCCGCAAGAGCTTCGGAAGAGATAAAGTAACAGCAGAAGTTATCGTTTCTGTAATCCCAAATTGCTAGAGACTTCGCCTTCGGAAGGACCCTTTGGAGTCAATTGACTCAGGATTACTCGTGATTGAGAAATTTGAAGCTTATGACGGTTTTCCTTTCCCTCTCTGTTTTATGTCTGTTAAGAATTCTTTGACGTGTAACTGTTTTCTTGGAATTAATATGAGGAGATCCTCTTTATGAATGAGAGTATTTGGATTGTTGGAAATAGGACATGAGCTTATTGAAAATTACTAGAGATGGTTTGTAATGAGAAGAACTTGTCGAATGTGGGAAATGATTTCACCGATTGATTCGCGAGTCTGAATCTGTTGTTAGAATTAGATTCGGTTTCGAAACAGATGGTCCAGTATTTTGTGGATAATCTGCAAAACATTTATAAACTAAGGAATACAAAACATATAGTCTAACTTTAAATGAGAGCGGGTCCCATAGCTCAGTTGGTTAGAGCGTTGGTCTTATGAGCCGAAGGTCGCGGGTTCGAGCCCCGCCGGGACCAACAATTTTTTTTTATTATATCTGTTTTTCCAGTTCTCCACATTTTTTTTTATTATTATTTTCCTGTTAATCTTTTTTGTTTGGAAAGAGTATGGGATAATTACTTTTGTTACTCCTGTATTATTCGAGTTCCAATATAATTCAGTAAAGATGTAAAAACTTCAAAATTATATCAGTAAAGATGTAAAAAATTCAAAATTATATCTGTTGGTCCCCGGAAATAGGATCAATAAGAAAGATCAGCAGACGCGCTTTTTGTTAAAATCCATTCAAAGCAATTTTACGCTGCTGATACTAACTTGAGCTGCAATAGCTCGTTGTTCTTGAACACTTAAAAATACAAACGAAGAGCACCGGAGACAGATCTGGTATGATTTAAAAATCATGCGGAAAATACCAGAACTGAATCCTATATTTTAAAAACAACTCAAACAGATTTATGTACAACATAAATCTGTTCGAGACTTGTGTGCTTGTGTGCTGCTGAAATGCGATGCTAAGATGCTGAATTGTTTATGCGTGCAATGCGATGTGCTGAATTATAAACGTGCAATGCTAAAGTAAATGCTTGCTGAATGAATAACAGAACACGATACAAGACAGCATATTTGTTTCTGGAAGTTCGGATATCAACATCCTACATCTCCCCTTCTTCCACCTCGGAAGGATCCACTACTTCATAACTGCACATCAGCCGCAACTGTGTGACTAACTACATACACAAGAGTTTTACGTCTTCATGCTTGGACGGGAACTGTGAACATATTTCGAGATTCATTCACAAACAGATGTGAATGAATCCGGGTGTGTGAGATTGATACAATGAACGCTCAACTCTCTGTTTTTCTCACACACGAGGGACATGCTCTAATACAAGCTAATCTAGACTTAGCAATCAACACTCGTGAAAAGCTCTCCTCTCTAATGGCGGTTGATTGCTTCGTCTATCTCTCTATTTCCCTCTGTTGGTGCACTGTATAAACAATGTAACTCTACCACAGTATGTAGTTACACCAACTGAACGAACGCACAGCGTCTCGTTCACTCTCAACAGGACGAACGACAGACTAACAGACTACTTCTTCAATGGCGTCGCCTCGAATATATAGCCTCTGCTGAATTTCTTCCCGTTGGAAAGCTTCCAAAACTGTTCAGCGCTCCAGAAGGCTATCTTGTCTTCTTTTCACTTTAATGCAACGCTCCTCTGTAAAGTTCCGACACAAGAACAGTACTTGCGTCCTTTTCTTTTGCAGGCTTCAGTCACTTTCACCATTTGAATTGAGCTCAGCAGTTGACATCCAGCTCTTCGCAACTCTTCGTAAGTTGTCAACTGCTTCGCTCCTGCTGATTCAAGTCGACTACTTCTTCTCTTGTGCTTCTGCTGAATCTTGCGACTGAATCTTGCGACTGGTTGAATTTCTTCACTTCGCCTGCTTCTTCTCTTCTTGCGACTGCTGATTTTTCGCGCCTGCTGATTGAACATAAGCGCAAAGTCTTCCTGCTGAATCTTCATCGCAAGAGCAAAACGCTGTCGTATCAACTTATGTAAACGACATCGTTTTGCTATCGCTATCTTCAAATATATTCTGCTGGTTGCACTGTAGCTCCCTGCTGATGAACAGTAGCTTGCGACTAGATGCTTCTTCATACGACGTCGCTTCTCTCTTCGCGCTTCTCTTCATCTGCTGATTTTTAGCACGACGTCGCATCATCTTTTGCGCTTTGCTTCTTCTGCTGATTGCGAATGCAAAACGCTGTCGTTCCAACTTATTCAAGCGACATCGTTTTGCAAACGCCAACTCCAAATATCAACTGCTGGTTGAAGCTCTCTGCTGATCACTTCCTGCTGAATGATGACGTCACTGTTGTATGTAGTAGCACCAACTGAACGAACACTAAGTGTCTCGCTCACTCTGCAGAACACTTCTTCAATGGGCGCTTCTCGAATATATAGCATCTGTTTGAAATATGGCCGTTAGATAGATTCCAAATCTGTTCAGCGCTTCATATGGCTAATTTGTCTTCTTTCCAAAAGCGTGCAAACATCCTCTGTAAATCGTACTGTTTCCCAGAATAGTACAAATCTTGTTCCCTTGAATTGAGGCAATTTTCACGACTAAATCTCAGCCATTGATTCTTTCCATCTTGAGCGTTGATTGCTTCTTGTCGCTTTCGCCATTTGAATTTAGCTCAGCAGTTGACTTCCATTTCTCGCAAATCGTCAACTGCTTCGCTACTGATTTAACACTGCGACTGGATCATCTTCTGCTGATATCTTTGATTCTTTGCGTCTGGGAATCCATGTCGACTGGATGCAAAGCTTGCGACTGAATATATATAGCAACAGCTGATTCAAATAAGCTCTTCGTTTTGCCATCTTCAAATAGCATCTGCTGATTGCACTGTAGCTTGCGACTGGATCTCCTCTACGACGTCGCTTCATCTTGCGTCTGGAAAGCAAGCTACCTGCTGATTCTTGCGACTGGATGACGTCACCGATGACAAACGACATCGTTTTGCCATCTTCAAATAGCATCTGCTGATTGCACTGTAGCTTGCGACTGGATCTCCTCTACGACGTCGCTTCATCTTGCGTCTGGAAAGCAAGCTACCTGCTGATTCTTGCGACTGGATGACGTCACCGATGACGTCATCACCAACTAAACCATCTGCTGAATATATTCTTCGACCTGAAATCTGCGCACTTAGAATAGAATTGTTAGAATAACAACAACAGGTTTTGTGTAATTCAAAACTTAATCAGGATCTGTAAAAACAGATCCAACAATCTCTCCCTTTTTGATTTACACAAAACCTTAAATCAACAATGCATGTTCTAACAATATCAGTAAAGATGTAAAAAATTCAAAATTATAAATTAGAATAAACCTTCGAAGAGGCACACAACATTATATATTCGTATTAGTAAATCTTTGAAGAACAGTAGTTACTAGTGGGAGGGCACACAACATTATATATTCATATTATATATTACATAGATGTGAAAAACAAGGGAAGATTGTTGAAAAATACATAGATCAAAACTTAACTTACTAATCAGTCCCTTTTAATATCTTGTTAGAATTTTCTTTGTTTCTTTATTTCAGGTCCCCGTTGATCAAAATATTTTCAAAAAAAAATATCAAAAATAATCCTTAACTTTTTTTTACTTTTTTCTTATTGAAATTGTGTTTGCAAATGATATCAAAAATTAGGTTTTAATTATTCTGATATTTAATTTATTATGCAATAATATCTTGACGAGGAGGTGAAATTCAAAAAATTATGGATCCGACCCTATGTTTGAGATTTATTCTCTTTAGGATTTGTTCCAATATTTGAAACAGGAATCAACAATATTTTGGACAACAAGAGCATCTGAAATATTTTACAATATTTGAGACATGAATCAACAATATTTTGGACAACAAGAGCATCTGAAATATTTTAGAATATTTGAGACAGGAAAATCAACCAAGGATAGACAAATATTTTGGACAACAAGAGAATCTGAAATATTTTTCAATATTTGAGACAGGAAAATCAGCCAAGGATAGACAACAAGAGCATCTGAATATGGAGGAGCTCCAACAGGTACAAGATAATGATTTAAAATATTGGTTTCTTATAAATATTTCTAGATTCCTCTAATATCTCGGGATATCTTAGGGAAATTCAAAAAACAGTATAAAATTATTGCAATCGTCTATATTATATACCACAAAAAACCAAAGAAATCCATAAAAAATAAGAAGAAGTTCTTGACACCTTAAGGGATATCCAAACAAAGGTCCAGATTTGGAACATTTATCCAGTTTCAGTAAAAGGACTTCGAGAGGAAGATTATCACCATCCTTTGACACATAACCATTATTACATGAAAAAGGGAAGGTCAAGGTGGTACAAAACCTTTAACCGATGAGAAGAAATAATGATTAATCTTATTATAAAATGTCTCGGGAAGGTAATATACCTTGATGACAAGTTTAGAAAGGACTGGTCTCGATAATCTACAAGATCTTGCAAAATCTTTTGCAAATTTGAAGGTCGTAGAATTAAAAATGAACACAACGGGGGTTGATCAACCCATTGTTCCAAAGGATTACTACCACCCCCCACCCCCCACCCCCGAACCACCAAGATCTAGTGTGGGATCGTAGACAAATATCACTCGACCAAACAACGTATGGAAAGGCTGTTCTAGAACCAATAAATCCATATAGATTTATGCTTAACCTTGATGTACTGGATTTTATGAACATATAAGATCTCATTGATGATTGGACATTAGCTATGAGAATCACATAAGGAACTCTGGATATCAGTAAAGAAGGATTCATTAAATTATTAAAAACGAGTCTGATGATGTCAATTAAAATCGCATGGGATATACTTCGGCAAAAAACAAAAGAATCAGTCATAGCTGGAGAATTTCTTAGCGAGATCGCATGAAGAATGACTACCTTTTTTAAAGCACAATTTATAGAGGTGGTATTATTTTATTAGCCAATACAGAGAAAATGAAAAGATACATCAAAGTTCTGTACAGTCTTGAATTACACGATATCTGTCTAATCGATGTATAAATCTTATTATTCACTAAATACAGATGAAATTCAAGAGTAGAAGAAACATAACAATACAACTTTTCTTCACAAAGATGCCGAGTCTCTGTAGGAAAATGTTAATAAGAGAATACATTATAGGGAACCCAGATACTTTGACGAGAACGGCTTTGTTTATCAAAGGAGGGTATCAACTATGGCTCACAAGAATCCAAGGTATATCTTGTCCAAAGAAAATGGCCAACACGTTTATAACTTATCAAATATTTTAAGTAGCTTTGATCTACAGTGAAAATGTTGTTGGCACAGCGACGGATCCGGATCCCGCTCCCTGGGCACAACGGAAGTTTAAAATTTTGAATGTCTGGGATCGGTCAATACACGAAAATAAAAGATAACATACATAGGATGTTTAATCATTTAACTTTGGCGACTAGGCACCTGGATCTGACCAGTCCACGAGGAATCTCAATTCCTTCACTGGTCTGCACAAGAAAACCAGTGAAGATTTCACGAATGGAATCTTCATGCCGAGATGGTCGAAACAAATTCCGACGAAGACGACGACGGCGTCGGTGGCGGTCGGCGACGACGACGACGACGGCGGGGCGACGGGAGGAGGAGGGCGAGAGAGGGGAAGGGAGCTATTTGGGAGTTTTCAATACAACTTGGTATGAATAAATGACTCCCCTCAAGCCCCTAGTTATAGATATTTCATGGGCTTAAACCATGTTAATGGGTCCAGGTTAGGCCCAGGCCCAGGAAACAATGGTTTGAAGTCCATCGTTGTGGCTTCATCATAATTCCGATCGACGATCAGATTGGACCGATCTTTAGAATTTACAAAACTGAATATTATGATGTGAAAATAATTTTTCGGGCCACCTAATCCAAAATAGCAGTTAGGCCCCTATCAGCTAAAAGGAAAGTCATACTTACCCAACTAATTTTATGAAGTCACACTTCCATCCTTCCTCCTACTATACTCAACAAATTGAGTACAATTTTCGTACGGCAATTGAGAAACCAGTACTTGTGTGACCCTCAATGGTTCAGAGATACAGCTAACTGTGAGCTCACAACTCTTTGTGACTCCAAAAACACATTTTCGGATTTATCCATCGGATCATGGTAAAAATTGAGTACAATTTTCGTACGGCAATTGAGAAACCAGTACTTGTGTGACCCTCAATGGTTCAGAGATACAGCTAACTGTGAGCTCACAACTCTTTGTGACTCCAAAAACACATTTTCGGATTTATCCATCGGATCATGGTAAAATATCTAGCAACATTGTCCCATGATCCCCTAGGTATCACTGATACTGTCCGCAAGAACCAGTTGGTCATGGTTAGCATACAGTACGGTCCTTTCAGCTCAATATCCCAATCAAATCAACGACCACTGGTAAATCGAGAGTCGCTAGAGATTCGAGAGCCATGCATACATCTTGGAGATCAAATAATGACATCGCATGTGCTACTAGGCAAACCTATTTACCTAAAACACATCTTGTACTCTGGCCAGAGATTTGTCACACTATTATTTCCTCAAATTGCATAGGGTATCCACACACAAGAGCGAGCGGTGAATCCTCGACAACGAAGCATCGACTCCTACATGCATCGAGACCTCACCCAATCTCGTCACCTGATGACCCAACTGAGTAAATAAACGAGTTAAAGTGAGGCACCTATCATGTAGAGTCCCAATGATGTTAAAATAGTAAGGACTAATATGTACAACCAAGACCTCGAACGTAATCCACTCGATAAATGATAACCACTTGGAAAGTACGAACGAGGGTAGTTCGATAGATCACCAGGTCACTATCCATCTACATGCTCTGAACATCACTATGTTCCCTACCAATTAAATGTCGTACGTTGAATCGCAGATGCTAGTCTCAAGCTCGGGCGGCCCTATCCTCTTTTGGATAACCCAATCGACTAGAAAGTAGTTTATAATACACAGTGACTATTAGATCTATTTCATGATAGCCATCAAATCCACTATCACATCTAACATACACTATAGTGTATTCAAGGTCTTTATCCAACAATTTGCAATAATAATAATGAATATAAATAATATCATAAATATGCGAATTTCATAAATAAAGATCATTTTATATAGAGTCAACAAGAACCCACATGCCACAAGTTGGCTAGTTGGGCACCTACTATAACAATCTCCCACTTGTCCTAAAACCAACTACTCATGAGACGTAGTTCCATAGCTTCGTGATGTTTTTCAAACAATGGTCCAGGCAAGGGCTTTGTAAGTGGTCATCAATGTTGTCTGCAGAGGCGACTCTCTCGACTACTATGTCACCTCTAGCCACAATATCCTGGATTATGTGGTATTTCTTCAGTATGTGTTTGGATTTTTGGTGAGACCTAATGTTTCTTTGCTTGCGGAACGGAATCCGTGTTGTCACAGTGCACCGGGACTGGACCAAATCCTTCAGGAATTATGCCTAACTCTTGGAAGAAATTCCTCGTCCAAACCGCCTCTTTAGCAGCAGCTGATGCTGCGATGTACTCAGCCTCAGTGGTTGAATCCACGATGGTGTCTTGCTTGGAACTCTTCCAAGAGACAGCACCACCATTGAGCATGAATACAAATCCAGAGGTTGAATTCGAGTCATCCGCATTGCATTGGAAGCTAGAGTCAGTGTAGCCTTCCAATATCAATTCACCACCCCCACAGACCATGAACATATTCTTAGTACTTCGTAATTACTTAATAATATCTTTCACATCCTTCTATTGCATTTGTCCGGGGTTGGATTGGTAGAGGTTCGTAACACTCAGATCATATGTGACATCCGATCTAGTCGAGATCATACCATACATAATACTACGTTTTACCGAGGCATATGGCACACATGTCATACTCTCTATCTCTCATCAGTCTTCGGACACATAGACTTTGATAGAGTAACCCCGTGGCACATAGGTAGGTGCCCTCTCTTGGACTCTCCCATGGAGAACCTCTTAAGTATGGTATCAATGTAGGTTGTTTGGTGAGTTCGAGCATATTTTTTGATCTATCTCTATAGATCTGTATTCCTAAAATATAGGATGTTTCACCCATGTCCTTCATCGAGAATGTCACGCCCCGAGAACGGGCCTGAACGTGAACATCGGTGATATTTAATAATTATTTATTCAAAATATCAAGTCTCGTAGTGCAGCTCAAAACCAGTCTATTACATAATCAAAATGATTGTCTTTACAAATTTAATAACAGAAATGCGAAAGCAAAAGAACAAGAATTAAATATGTCTTCACCAGCCTTAAACCATGTCTTCTTCATCTTCTTCAATCCGTTCTAATTCTTACCTGAGTGGAAAAAAAGGGGTGAGTGTTTGGGAAAACACTCAGCAAGTGGGGGAACCATTCGAGCATAACAAAAATATACATATAGGTACAACTGAACTGAACTTGGAAATATTTCAAGAACACTGAACAGAGTACAGAACAAGTAGTATTGATATTTCTCGAATTTCATGGTTTACTGATCAGTCCCTAATTTTTACTCTTTTAAGGGGACGGGGTCTTAATCACATAGTGATTCAAATTTCAGAATTCAGAGTACTACTGATCAGTCCCTAATTTTTACTCCTCTAAGGGGCCGAGGCCTTAATCATATCATATGACTCAGAGTACAGAATTATGTATTCCCATATCAATCCGATTCATATCAGCACTAAGATAGAGCAAAGACTACTGGCATGCATATCATGAATCATAACACAAATTTTACATGAAAAAGTGCTCGATGATACTTTTAGAACAGAATATAGAATGAACAATCATATAGTGTAGAATGAATACATAACAAAAGCCCACTTACCTGATTACTGTTCAAAATAGAGAAATATGGTGGCAATGCTTGATTTTTTCTACTCGAAGTGTATCACGAATATAGAGATTTTCAGAAGTTGCATATATGAAACATAATGAAATAACTTTTGAACTGTCAAGATCTTCTTTCGAGGAGATTTGTAACCGTTTCTAAGCGAAGGCTCTAACCTTTGGATTAGAATGAAATCTGGAAACCATATGCAAGACATAACGAAGTAAAATCTGAATGGTGGAGATCGGAAATAGAGATCATTCGAAATCATTTTAGGATGATAAACAGAAGCTGCATTTCCCTCACATGTAATTTGTGCAGGATTATTGCGAATTTGATTTATGAAAATATAACCGTTGGATTAGAATGAAATTTTTACCTATTGTTCAGAACATAGATTAGCAAATTTTTGATGGTGGAGATCTGATTATAAGAACTGGAGCAGTGGCAATAGGTTCCGAACAGCAGGCCTTCAGATTGATGCTGGAATACTCAAAACATCAACATCTTGTTTCTGAAATGGGGCTGCCTCATAAGGATTGACAGGATTCCTTCATGTTTATACAAAGAATTTCTTTATATTTGAAGTTTTATATATAGGAGAGGTTGGAGAATTTGAAAGGTCACCTTTTTATGGCTATTAATCACCACTTTATGGTCATAATTAGGTATTATTAGACTAAATAATGACTACTTATGGTTTGACTTAAATTTTAAAATTACATATCTTGATTATTCATGGAGAATAAAATACAGGATAAAATAATAATTTAATTGAATAGCATGCTATAAATTTCAGGTTATCACATCCTCCCCACCTTAATAGAAGTTTCGTCCTCGAAACTTGAGTTCTCATATCATCTTTCGATGGATGTGGTTAACTGTGATCTCCCGTTACTCTTTGATGGTAGTCGGTTTGCATATATGTTTGGTTTAGGGATACGAATCACTCGAGTTTGATTGTTAATGTTATCTGCTTCATATGAATGGTGGTTGTAGCATTGGTACGCGAAGCAAAATGAATCATTTTCTAGAATAAGTGATGATGCAATGACAATCAAGGATATCTAGGTTATTCCATTCAGGTAAGCTGTACGGATTTGTTGACATAAAGAATATTATGGTCGAGCAAATGAAGGGAAAAAAAGGCAACCGGATAAAGATACTATTCTAGAGAAAGTAACTCAAACATATCAAAGAAATCTATCTGGTGAAGTAAAAGTTTATCCGGACTAAAAAAATATTTATCGATGATGAATCTCATGAATTCTATATGATGGAATAGAATATTTCCGAATAAAGGAAAATATTCCGGAAAAAGCAAAAGATTCCTAAAAAGATCGGATGACACAAAAAATTTTCGGATGGAACTGAACTTTCCAAATAAAATTAGAAGAATCAGATTAAATGAACTTTACAGATGAATAGGAAAGTTTGGAAAAAGTTGAAATTTCCGGATCAAATTGAAATTTCAGAAAGAGATATGAATGTTTGAATAAAGTTGAGATTTCCGTAACAAAAATAACTTCAGGAAGAAATTTAACTTTCTGAATAAAGATGATCTTTCTGTAAAACTTATTCCTTCCGATGAAATCAGAACTCTTTCTACTCGAACTTCCCAGCCATTATGAACATGGTTAGCTCTGATTCCAATAAAATTTCACGCCCCGAAAACGGGCCTGGACGTGAAAACCAGCAATGTTTAATAAGTATTCATTACAAAACATCAAGCCTCGTAGTGCAACTCAAAACCAGTCTATTACATAATCAAAATGATTGTCTTTACAAATTGAATAACAAAAATACAGAAGCGAAAGAACAAGAATTAAATATGTCTTCACCAGCCTTAAAACATGTCTTGTTCATCTTCTTCAATCCGTTCCCCATTCTTATCTGGGTGGAAAAATAAGGGATGGGTGTTTGGGGAGACACTCAGCAAGTGGGGGAACCATTCGAGCATAACAAAAATATACATATAGATACAACTAAACTGAACTTGGAAATATTTCAAGAACACTGAACAGAGCACAGAACAAGTAGTACTGATATTCCTCGAATTTCATGGTTTACTGATCAGTCCGTAATTTTTACTCCTCTAAGGGGACAAGGCCTTAATCACATAGTGATTCAGAGTGCAGAATTCTGAGTACTACTGATCAGTCCCTAATTTTTACTTCTCTAAGGGGGAGAGGCCTTAATCATATCATATGATTTAGAGTGTAGAATTCTGTATTCCCATATCAATTAGATTCATATCAGCACTAAGGCAGAGCAAAGGTTACTGGCATGCATAGCATGAATCATAACACGAATTTTACACGAAAAAGTGCTCGAATGATGCTTTTAGAACATATTATAGAATGAACAATCATATAGTTTAGTATGAATACATAACAAAAGCTCACTTACCTGATTACTGTTCAAAATAGAGAAATATGGTGGCAATGCTTGATTTTTTCTACTCGAAGTGTATCACGAATATAGAGATTTTCAGAAGTTGCATATATGAAACATAATGAAATAACTTTTGAATGGTCAAGATCTTATTTCGAGGAAATTTGTAACCGTTTCTAAACGATGGACAAGAGCTGCAGATTTCTCGTATGGGATCTGTACAGAATTAATGCAAAGGCATTTTACAAAACTTCTAACCGTTGGATTAGAATGAATCTGAAAACCATATGCAAGACATAACAAAGTAAATCCTGAATGGTGGAGATCAGAAATAGAGGTAATTCATCAGTTTAGGATGATAAACAGAAGCTGCAGTTTCCTCACATGTAATCTGTGCAGCATTATTACGAATTTGCTTTATGGAAATATAACCGTTGGATTAGAATGTAATATTTACCTAGTATTCAGAACATAGAGTATCAAATTTGGGATGGTGGAGATCGTATTATAAGAACTGGAGCAGTGGCAATAGGTTCCGAACAGTAGGCCTTTAGATTGATGCTGGAATACTCAAAACATCAACATCTTGTTTTTGAAATGGGGCTGCCTCTTGAACGATTTTGACAGGATTTCTTCATGTTTATACAAAGAATTTCTATCTTTGAAGTGTTATATATAGGAGAGGTTGGGGAATTTGAAATGTCACCTTTTTATGGCTATTAATCACCACTTTATGGTTATAATTAGGTATTATTAGACTAAATAATGACTACTTATGGTGTGACTTAAATTCTAAAATTAAATATCTTGATTATTCATGGAGAATAAAATACATGATAAAATAATAATAATTGAATAGCATGTTATACATTTCAGGTTATCACAGAGAATCTACCAGACAACCATACTTTAGTTGAATGCAGCATTCCAACATCATTCCCAATGAGTAGAATGTCATCAACATATAATACAAGTAATGTCACAGCATTCTTAACTACCTTCTTGTACACACAAGACTCCTCAGGATTCTTGATGAAACCAAATTCTTTGATTGTTTCATCAAACATCAGGTTCCAACTTCTTGATGCTTGCTTGAGACCGTAGATCGATCTCTGAAGTTTGCATACTTTATGCTCACTTCCTACGGATGTGAAACCCTCAGGCTGAATCATATAGATTTCTTCCTTAATGTTTCCATTAAGAAACGCAGTCTTCACATAAATTTGTCATATCTTATAGTCATACCATGCGGCTATGGCTAGTAGGATTGTTTTCGACTTGAAAATTGCAACTGACGAAAAGGTTTCATCATAGTTAACACCTTAACTTTGAGTGTAACCTTTTGCGACCAGTCACGCCTTGTAGGTCAATACCTTACCATCGGGCCCAATTTTTCTCTTGTATATCCATTTGCACCCAATGGAAACTATACCTTTGGGAGGATTTACAAGAGTCCCAACTTGGTTCGAATGTTTTGATTCAATCTCAGATTTCATTTGCTTCAAGCCACAAATTAGAATAGCATCGGAAATCATCTCCTTGAAGGTTCTTGGATCACATCCAACAGTTTGATCACTTTGATCCTCTTCAAGGAGGAAACCATATCTAACAGGAGCCCTAGTAACTCTTTCAGATCTTCTTGGCGTGTCCATATCAAGGATTGATTCTTGAGGTGTAGCACTTGGTACTTCAGTTGGTTCTCGAACTTCTTCGAGTTATACTATATTTCCTTTTCTATCAAGTAGAAATTCCTTCTCCAAAAAGGTGACATTTGTAGAAACAAACACTTTTTTCACTGGTATAGTAGCCAAATGAAGTAGCATAAGATGGATCTATTATCCAGCTGATCTCATACTGTCGGCTTCACGTAAGTAGGAAATCCCCAAATCCTCAAGTACGAGTACTTGGATGGCTTGCACATCCATATCTCATATGGAGTTTTATCCACTGCCTTGTTGTGGAAATTGTTCAAAAACATTACCGTTGTTTCGAGCGCATAACCCAAAAACAAGGCAGGAAGTTCACTGAAGCTCATCATAGATTGAACCATGTCCATCAAGGTTCAATTACGACGCTCCGCTACACCATTGAGTTGTGGTATGGCTGGAGGGGTCCACTGTGAGAGAATCTCATTCTCCTTAAGATAGTCTTGAAATTCGGCATTCAAGTATTCTTTACCTCGATCGGATCGAAGTGTTTTTATATTTTTTCCCAATTGATTTTCTACTTCAGCCTTGATCTCATTGAATTTTTCAAAGGATTCAGACTTGTGCTTCATTAAGTACAAGTACCCATACCTTGAGTAATCATCGATAAAGGTGATAAAGTAGGTGTGACCTGCCTTAATACCAATTCTAAGCTGGCCGTACACATCAGTATGGATCAAGTCCAATAGATCTTGAGCACGTTCAAGCTTGCCCTTGAAGGAAAATTTTGTCATTTTTCCTTTGAGACAGGACTCGCATGTTGGTAAGGAGTTAATATCAGATATATTAAACATGTCGCTCATAACCAACTTGTTCATCCTCTTTAAGAAAATATGACCGAGCCTAGCATGCCAAAGTTGTGTCGGGTTTAGACTTCGTATTTCCTTTTGATTGTTGTTGTATGTGTCTCCAAATCATGAGTTGGAACTTCTCTAAATTTTAAGTTGTAGATATCGTTTTCGCGTTCCCCAATTCCAATTAAATATTCTTTCTTGTAAATATTTAAAATCGAATTAGCAAAATAACAAGAATATCCATCACTATCAAGCATAGAAACGGAAATAATGTTCTTCACTAATTCAGGAACAAATAAAACATCTTTCAATAACAACTTAAAATTATAATGTAGAAATAAATACACATCCCCTATCACTACGGCTGCAGCCCTTGCTCCATTTTCCAGCCTTAATTGGGTCTCATCCACCCTAAGACGTCGAATTCTTGTCATTACCTGCAAGTCATTGCAGATATGAGATCCATATCCGGTATCAAGTACCCAAGAAGTCGAGTTAAGAGACATATTTATTTCAATGTAGAATATACCTTTTGCAATTCGCAGCTGAGAGGTAATCCCTACAGTTCCTCCTCCAATGCCCAGGCTTGTGGCAATGGTGGCAAACATCCTCAGGCTTTTTCGGCTTCGGAGATCTTGCCTTGGGCTTCTTGTTGGGCTTATCCCCCTTCGCAGGGTCAGAACGCTTCTTACCCTTGCGTTTGGGCCCATTCTTTGTAGATGAAAAAGAGCCCAAAAGGAGGACATGCTTGTCCTTTTTTATGGTCCCTTCAAACACGACAAACATGTTTACCAACTCTTCAAGGGTGGCATCCAGCTTGTTCATCTTGAAGTTGACCACAAACGGGTCGAATGCAGCAAGGAGGAAGAGGTGAATCAAATCCAAAGACAGTTCATGTGGAAGTGAGATTTCGAGGCCCACTAACTTTTCAATGAGCCCAATGACATGGACCCCATGCTCGCGGACCAAGGCATGCGGCCATTCATGAGTTCCTTGACCATAGTGAACCTCTTCGTCCGAGAGTTCTCCCCATACAATTCCTTGAGGTGAAGGTGTATTTCAGCAGCATACCCCGTCTCCTCGAATCGCCGCTGCAATTCGTTGGACATAGAAGCCATTATATAGCATCGAGCTTTAAGCTCATCGTCCCACCATTTTTCCAATTTTTCCAGCTCCTCAGGATTGGAATTGGCTGAAGTCCATCTCCCTTCTTGGAGGAAAACCCAGGAATATCATCTGGGAAAAAATCTAGGAACTGTGAAGCTCATCGTCCCACCATTTTTCCAATTTTTCCAGCTCCTCAGGATTGGAATTGGCTGAAGTCCATCTCCCTTCTTGGAGGAAAACCAGGAATATCATCTGGGAAAAAATCTAGGAACTGTGAGACCCAAAAGTTGATGAGATTAATTGAGTTAATTAATCGGGTTTTATTGATATCAACTTTGAGTTGTTGTGCTTGAAGAAGCTATCGGGTTTTGTTTTAGCCTTAGAACAATTCTGGAGAGTTGAGGATCTGAATTCAGCGATCAGGAGTTAGCATGGGTCATCGCTGAATGTTAGCGTTTAGCAGTGGTGACATCAGAAGTTGTCGCTGAGTGGATGTGTTCAGCAGTCGTAGCGAGATCTGTTATCGCTGAGCAGTAGAGAGTGCGCTAGCGTGTTCCAGCAGTGAGTAGCTAAACGTCGTCGTTTGGATTAGTTGGAACGACAACATTTGGATTAGTTTAGAAGACTCAGCAGTGGGCGGCGTTTGTCTTCAACTGTGCAAGATATCTGATGTTGTGTTGCTATCAGATGTTGGTTAGTTGTTCAACAGCGAGTAGCGGGTGACGTGTCCAGTTAGGACAGTAACTCTCTGCGACGTTGTTTGGTTTAAGTGATCGCTGTTTTTGCATAGAGTGAGATCTGTTGCGAGATCTGTTTGCGAGCGGGTATATCAGCTATGATAGCTTAAGTTGTCGGTGGGTCTGTTCCCAGTTTCCGTCAGCAGCGAGATTTATATAGGGAGCTTGGCTTTGTTCTCTATTATTGCTTCCCGACACTTAGAATATTTCTCGATAGAAAATTCTATCGTGATACCCTAGCTACTGTTCACCGAACCTTATCTCCTTCGATTGTCGATGGTAGACAGCTCCTAATTGGAGTAAGAGTGGTAGCGTGGGACTCCTCTTACTAGGACTCTTCGTTTAACGTTGCTCTTGAAAGTTTTCTTGAAGCTGGTGAGGTGCGCGAAGACATCTCCCTTGTGTAGTCTGTTAGCATAAGCGTCGGATTTCGCTCCTAGCTTGTTGGGGTAAGTGTTCAGATTCTGCCTTGTGTTGTTCAGAGTTCTCTGTTGAGTTAGAGGGGTAGACTAGTGTTGGTCGAGTTCGTAGCTCCCAGCTGTTGCTTTTTTGTGTTTCGGTTCTTGAGCAGTTGCTTGTGTTTGGCTTAGCAGGTGACAGATCTGTGTTGCTTGGACCCAGTTTGTAGTAATTGTTGCACAAAGATTTGAGGTACGGATGTGAGCTTGTTTACAGCGTTGAATTAGGCATGGATATTATGTGCTGTTGTGTATGCTTCTGTGCTGTTATTTGCTTGCTTGTATTGTGTTGATAATCGCAAGCTGTTCATGGCATACGCATTGTTCATGTGCATTCAGATCCTGTTGAGCTTGCATTGTTGTTGTTGTTCTCTGTGCGTACCAGGATGCTGTTGAGGCTGAGCGAGTAACACCCGTACCTCATCTCCCTGCTGGGATCTGTTAGCCACTATGAGCGGAGTGAGTAGCTCCCACATCTCATGAGTTGGACAACAAGGGGTTGAGTCATGTTGTGCATCTGGTACCGTGCGTTGAGATGAGTGGGTAGCTCCCATATACTCACACACCCCGTGGCCACTGACGTACTGTTGATCAGTTGATCCTTTGTTGCTGTTGAGCAGTTTCTTGAGATCCTTTGGCTCCCTGCGTTTCGGTTGTAGCCTTGCTCTCATGCATGGCACTTGAATTTTATTTGTTGCCATTTAACTGCTGTTTTCAGTTGCTCTCCGTACTGGGGTTTGACCCCATGTCCCTCTGGGGCGTGGTATTGTTTTACTGTATGTGTTTTCAGGGTATCATGGTTTTTCTGCTGGTCGTGGAGTAGACCCAGCTAGAGGTGCCCCAGGAGGTGGTTAGAGTCTCCCAGTTAGCGTATATCATATTATGTATCAATACTGATAGCCGGCGGTTGTCCTGTTCTTTGTAGTAGTGTTGTGTGCTTGATATGTGTTTTAATGTTGTACTGTTGTACTGAATTGTGTTGTTAAATTGGGATACTTTAAGTATTGTTATTTTAAATTATATGTTTTAATCGTCAGGCCAAAGCAAAAATTATAAGCCCCTTTTGTATAATTCCGCTATTGTTTTGTGTGGTTTAACTCTGTGTTGTGCACGAGGCCTGAAAGGAACTCTCGAGCAATCAGAATATCACTCAACTCTATACGTGATTCTTGGGAGACTTCCAGGGCATAAATCATGAACCCTGAGTTCTCTAGCTGTGAGACCCGAGAGTGTATAAGATTAATTGAGTTAATTAATCGAGTTTAACATAGAACATATTTGGCTTGAACATTTCTGGGATGAGCCAGCTTTGAGCTGGTATGCTTGGCAAAGATATCGGGTCCGTATAAGTCCTTGAATCAGTTCTGGTGAGTTGGAGAATTCCCGCTGGAACTGATCAGATGTGAGTGTTGGTCAGTTCTGGTGATCGCGTTCAGTTTTGGCAAAGGAATCTGATATCGCAGGTGTTCAGATGTAGCCAGCATGTTTCTGTAGCGAGTAGCTAAACTACGTCGTTTGGATTAGTTGGAACGACAGCTTTTTGGCTTAGCGGGGGAGACTCATATGTGAGTAGCGTTGGTCTCAGATTTCGATAGGATCTGAGTGTTGTGATGCGATGTGTTTAGCATTTCAGATTGAGTAGCGGGTGATGTGTCCAGATGCGAGTGTGGACTCTGCGTGACGTCGTTTGATTAAGTTGGGATCTGTTTTGGCGTAGAGCCAGATCTGATGTGAGAATCAGATCCGAGTGGGAAATCAGCTTTGTGACTTAAGTTGTCGATAGGTACTGTTCATCAGATTTGACCTTTTAAATAGAGGACTTAGCTTTCGTTCTTTATTATTCAGCTTCGACACTTAGAATATGTCCCGATAGCGAATCCTGTCGCGATACCCTAGCTACTGTCACCGAACCTTATCTTCTCCGATTGCCGACGATAGACAGCTCCGATTGAAGTAAGAGTGGTAGCACTGGACTCCTCTTACTAAGACGCTTCGGTTGGTACAGATTTTGGAAGCTTGCGTGAAGCTTGGAGAGATTGCGAGACATCTCCCTTCTGTATTCTGTTTTCATAAGCGTGGCTTTGATTCTGCCGTTCAGGTAGCTTGTTGGGTAAGCGTTAAGATCCTACCCTGTGCTTCGTTTAGAGCCTTCGGTTGTGTTAGAAGGGTAGGATAGCACTGGTTGAGTTCGTAACTCCCAGTTGTAGTTTCTGTGCTGCTATCCCTGAGATTTTGTGCGTTGTTTCTTAGAAGGTTCTTGGATCTGTGTTGCTCGGGACTTCGTTGTTGTAATTATAGCTCAGAGCTGAGGTACGGATGTGAGCTTGTTTTACAGCGTTGGATTGGGCATGGATATGTGTAATTGCTTGCTGTTCCGTGGTGCAGTGTATGCTTTGTGTTTCTTGTTGTTATCTGTCGCATCTGCATTCACTCATGTATCATGTTGAGCTCAAATCTTGTTAGCCGTGCTTTGTCGTATTTGATCTGTGTGTACCAGGATGCCTGTTTTGGAAGCCGAGCGGGTAACTCCAGTCACCCTCATCTCCCTGCTGGGATCTGTTAGCCACTATGAGCGGAGTGGGTAGCTCCCACACCTCATGAGTTGGGCAACAGCAGGTTGAGCCATGTTTTGCATCTGGTACCGTGTGCTGAGACGAGTGGGTAGCTCCCATATACTCACACACCCCGTGGACACCATTTTCTCAGTTGATCTATTGATGTCATTGATCTGTTTTTGAGATTATTTTGGCTCCCTACCTTCGGTTGTAGCCTCATCTCATGCATAGCTTTGCATATTATCTGTTGCTGTCTTATGCTGTTTTTCAGTTGTTCTCCGTACTGGGGTTTGACCCCGTGTCCCTCTGGGGCTGGTGTTTTTTTGCCTGTGTGTGTTTTCTGGTTAACATGGTTTCACCATTGGTCGCGAGTTGATCCAGCTGGTGGTGCCCCGAGAGGTGTATAGAGTGTCCCAGTTATATGTAGTAGATGCATATGATATTTTCGTTATATTGTATTATATCTATGTTGAGCGAGAGACTCATCGCTCTGTTTATTTGGGAGTCACTCTATGTTTGTATGCTGTATGAGTTGTAGTTGGGTTTTAAGCGTTGTAAAACCTGTATTTTGAGTATTGAAGCATTTTAAATTATGTTATCTCTCAGTCAGGCCAAAAACAAAAATTTTAACTACTATTTTATTGTTTCTGATTTTTTTTATTGCGTGGTTTAACTCTGAGTTGAGCACGGGGCTTGACATTTTTGGTATAAGATCTTAAGCTGGGATAAGCTCGATTTCTTTTGATCACACTTGAGTCTAGGCACAGTGTTGCTTGTTGCTTGTTGCATGTGCATGACAATATGGCTTATTTGCTATGTGATATAATTGTTGTTGTGTGATCAGTCTAGGCACAGTGTTGCTTGTTGCTTGTTGCATGTGCATGACAATATGGCTTATTTGCTATGTGATATAATTGTTGTTGTGTGATCTTATCCTCTTAGTGCCTTCGTAGATGCCGCATAGACGTAGGGGTAGAGGTAGAGGGCAGTTTCAGGAATAATCCGAAGGTCAGAACGAGGAAGTGCAGCGTAGTGTTCCTCGTCGTGGTCGTGATAGACAGGTTGAGATTGAGGTAGATGAGCTGGCAGCCTGTGTGGACGACATGGAACTGGTGATGGCGAGGTTTCAGCGGATGAACCCTCAGACGTTTAATGGGGATGAGCCTAGTTCCGATGCGGAGTCCTGGTTGCAGCACATTACCGGGTTGTTTGACCGTGTCAGGTACGACGACGAGCATAGGCTGAGTTTGGCTATGTTTCAGTTGAGGAGAGGTGCCGAGCGTTGGTGGAGAGGTGCTTCTCGTGCGCTATAGGAGACTGGTGTAAGGATTTCGTGGAATAGTTTCTGTACTGCCTTTCGACAGGAGTCCCTGAGTCCTATGTTAACACTAGGGAGCATGAGTTTGATAACCTGGTGCAGGGAACTATGTCCGTGGGAGAGTATGCCCGAAGGTTTTCTTCTCTTCTTGCGTATGTTCCGCATGTTTCTGGCCGAGAGAGGGCGAAAAGAAACAAGTTCTTGGAAGGACTGAATGAGGTTGTATTCTTTGGTGTCGGCGGGTTCACCGATGAGTTATGCGGATGCGGTGGACAAGGCTATGGATATTGAGGAGGGACTGCAGAACCGTAGGTCTCGTGTTAGGCTGCAAGTGGTGCAAGGTAACCATCCCATGGTTTCGAGGGTGCAACCTTCCCAGTCTGTGCAGTCATACCAGCCACCCCAGAAGCAGGTATCCCAACAGGCTGGACACCATCGGTTTAGACCTCGTGGTCGTCAGTTCAAGAAGAAGTCTGGTTCTAGTTCTTCTGGCTCGGGCAGTTCTAGCAGCGGTAGTAGTTCCAAGGTTGAGTTTTGTGGACAGTGTGGAGGAAGGCATTCTACAGCGCAGTGTGTAGGTGTGCAAGGTTCGTGTAACGTCTGTGGATAGTATGGACACTTTGCGAGAGTGTGTCCTTTATTTGGATCTCAGCATACCGCCGCCCCACCGCAGGGTCGAGGTGGATCATCTGGAGGTCATTCTTTTCCTGTTCAGCAGCAGAGGTTGGGAGAGCCTCAGTATAGGCCGTTCCAGCAGCCTGGTCCTTCGCGGTTCGGACAGTCTTCCTAGCCCCAGTTTTCAGGACCTCAATTTGCCTAGGTGAATGCCATGACGAGGGAGCAAGCGGAGGGCACGCCAACATGAGTGATCGCATGTACTTGCTTTGTTTTTTGATTTTTCTGCGCCTGTGTTATTTGATACAGGAGCATCGCATTTGTTTATTGCTGATGCATTTGTGGTTGAGCATGGTTTGCATACCACTTCCTTGAGTGATGTTGTGTCTGTTGCAACCACTTTCGGCGCGAGCCTGTACTCCCAAGAGATTTTGTTGAATGGCATTTTTAGGTTTGGTGAGAATGTGTTGTTAGCAAATCTGATTAGACTTGTGATGTGGGATTTTGATTGCATAGTGGGAATGGATGTGTTGTCTGGTTATAGGGCCACCGTGGACTATTTTCATGGAGTTGTGCGTTTTAGGCCCCAGTCTGGCGAGAAATGGAATTTCTATGGCCATGATTCCCAGTTGAAGATTCCTTTAGTCTCTGCGATGGAGATGTTTAGCCTGTTGTCGCTGGAGAATTCTGGATTTATGATCTATGCTTTGGATACGTCTTCTTCGTCGTGTGTGAAGATTAGCGACGTCCCTGTTGTTCTCAATTTCCCCGATGTGTTTCCGGAGGAGATTCCTGGTTTTCCTCCGAAGAGGGAAATATACTTCAGCATTGAGTTGGTACCTGATACAGCTCCTATCTCGAGAGCCCCGTATCGTTTAGCGCCTGCTGAGTTGAGAGAGCTTAAGATACGGCTTAGTGATTTGCTGGAGAAGGGTTTCATTAGACCTAGCATGTCACCCTGGGGAGCGCCTATCTTGTTTGTAAAGAAGAAGGATGGGTCGATGAGGATGTGCATAGACTTTAGGCAATTGAATAAGGCGACAGTGAAGAATAAGTACCTTTTGCCGAGGATCGATGACCTGTTTGATTAGCTTCAGGGATCTGCGTTTGGGGTACCATCAGTTGCGCATTCGAGAGTAAGATGTTGCGAAAACTGCTTTTCGTACGAGGTACGGGCATTATGAGTTTTTATTTATGCCTTTTGGTTTGACGAATGCCCCTGCAATTTTCATGGACCTGATGAATCGAGTCTTTAGAGAATTCATCGATCAATTTGTGATTGTGTTTATCGATGATATCTTGGTGTATTCTAAGACTCTGATGCAGCACAAAGATCATTTAAAGCTGGTTCTCAGAAACTTCGAGACTCGCAACTGTATGCTAAGTTTTCTAAGTGCGAGTTTTGGTTAGACAGAGTTGTATTTTTGGGTCATGTTGTTTCAGCTGCAGGTATATCTGTGGATCCCAGTAAAGTTGAGGCAGTTGTTAACTGGGAGCGTCCCAAGAATGTTGTTGAAATTCATAGTTTCTTGGGTTTGGCTGGCTATTATCGTTGCTTTATAGAGGGATTCTCTAATATAGCTAAGCCTATGACGCAGTTGACTCAGAAAGACAAAAGGTTTGTTTGGACTGAGCAGTGTGAGAACAGCTTTCTGTTACTCAAAGAGAAGCTAACTTCTGCGCCAGTATTAACTTTATCGTCTGGTTCAGGTGGTTTTGTCGTTTGTTCGGATGCTTCGTTGAATGGATTGGGTTGTGTGTTGATGCAGAATGGTCGAGTCATTGCGTATGCTTCTCGTCAGTTGAACCGCATGAGACTCATTACCCAGTTCATGATTTGGAGTTGGCAGCAGTGGTTTTTGACTTGAAGATTTGGCGCCACTATCTGTATGGCGAGCAGTTTTTGGTGTACTCAGACCAAAAGAGCCTTCAGTATCTGTTTTCTCAATCAAATTTGAACACGAGACAACATATGTGGATGGAGCTGCTTAAGGATTTTGATTGTGAGATTCAATATCAGCCTGGGAAAGTGAATGTAGTTGCGGATGCATTGAGCAGAAAGGCTCAAGTGGTGATGCTGGCTTCGTTGCAAATTTCAAAGGTCCATGAGAATCTAAGCACTACTGGTTGGCGGTTTTACCCAGGTGAGGATTATGTTGTGGTGTCTTCTTTTCAAGTTGAGCCACAGATTGTTACGAGCATAAGAGCAGCTCAGAGAACAGATCCATCTATCCATGAGTTGAAGCTGAAGGTCAGAGCTGGACAGTTAGAGGATTATACTGTCTCGTCTGATGGTTGTTTGAGATTTTGTGGCAGGTTGGTTGTGCCAAATCTGATCGATTTGAAGGATGAGATCTTGAGAGAAGCGCACTGTAGTAGACACAATGTTCATCCTGGTACGAGGAAGATGTACCATTCCTTGAAGCAGCATTACTGGTGGACAGGTTTGAAGAGTGATGTTGCTGATTTTGTAGCCTGTTGTCTGAATTGTCAGCAAGTTAAGGCCGAGAGGATTGAGACCTGGTGGTCTATTGTAGAGTTTGGAGATTCCCCAGTGGAATTGGGAACACATAGCTATGGATTTTGTCACACATTTGCCTCGTTCCAGCCGAGGGTGTGATGCGTGTGGGTTGTTATTGATAGATTGTCAAAGTCTGCTCAAAATTCATTCCCTACAGTTCGACGTATTCTTTGAAGAGGATGGCGAAGCTGTACATAGATTTTGTGGTGAGATTGCATGGTGTGCCAGTTTCTATCGTTTCAGATCATGATCCGAGGTTTACTTCCAGGTTTTGGAAGAGTTTGCAAATAGCTTTGGGTACCAGATTGGCGATGAGCAATTCATTCCCTACAGTTCGACGTATTCTTTGAAGAGGATGGCGAAGCTGTACATAGATTTTGTGGTGAGATTGCATGGTGTGCCAGTTTCTATCGTTTCAGATCATGATCCGAGGTTTACTTCCAGGTTTTGGAAGAGTTTGCAAATAGCTTTGGGTACCAGATTGGCGATGAGCACAGCGTATCATCCCCAGACAGATGACCAATCTGAGAGAATTATCCAGATTTTAGAGGATATGTTGAGAGCTGTTGTGATGGATTTTAGTGGTAGCTGGCAAGATTCGTTGTCTTTGGTTGAATTTTATTACAATAACAGCTATCAGGTCACGATTGGTATGGCTCCTTTTGAGGCATTGTACGGTAGGAAGTGTAGATCGCCTGTGTGTTGGGAAGAAGTGGGGAGAAGCAGTTGTCTTCTCCAGAATTCGTGCAGCAGATGAGAGATCAAGTAGATCTGATTCGCCAACGAATGAAAGCTGCACAAGATCTCCAAGCCAGTTATGCGAATAAGAGGTGTAGACCTTTAGAGTTTCAGGTTGGTGATCTGGTTTTCCTGAAAGTTTCTCCTTTTTGCAGTGTTATGAGATTTGGTCTCAAGGGAAAGTTAGCTCCTCGTTATGTTGGACCATATAAGATTGTGGAGAAGATTGGTCCTTTGGCTTATCGGCTGTTGTTGCCGCCAGATCTGTCTTCCTTACATGATGTTTTTCATGTGTCTATGTTGAGGAAGTATGAGCCAGATACGTCGCATGTATTGAGAACTGACGAGGTAGAGCTAGATCGGACTTTGAGTTATGTTGAGTATCCCTTGCAGATCTTGGATAGAAAAGAGAAACAGTTGAGAATAAGACTATTCCTTTGGTGATGGTCCAGTGGAGAAAACATGGTAGAGAAGAAGCTACGTGGGAACCGGAAGAGAACACGCAGCGTGAGTGGCCGCATATATTTGAGTAAGCGCTGTATCAGATTCCGGTAGTTGGTTTGTTTCTTGTTGTTCCCAGTAGATGTTTGCTTGTTATTTCTCCCAGTTATCTTGAACTCTTGGTTTTGTTGAGTTTCTCTTCAGATCCGGAGTAGTTTGATTTTGTGGACGAAATCTTGTTTTAGTGGGGGAGGAATGTGAGACCCGAGAGTTTATAAGATTAATTGAGTTAATTAATCGGGTTTAACATAGACCAGATTTGGCTTGAACAAATCTGGGATGAGCCAGCTTTGAGCTGGTATGCTTGGCGAAGATATCGGGTCCATATAAGTCATTGAATCAGTTCTGGTGAGTTGGATAATTCCCGCGGGAACTGATCAGATGTGAGTATTGGTCAGCGCTGGTGATCGCGTTCAGTTTTGGCGAAGGAATCTGATATCGAAGGTGATCAGATGTGAGCGAGCGTGTTTCTATTGCGAGTAGCTACACTATTTCGTTTGGATTAGTTGGAACGACAGCTTTTTGGCTTAGCGGGGGAGACTCAGATGTTAGTAGCGTTGATCTCAGATTTCGATAGGATCTGAGTGTTGCGATGCGATGTGTTTAGCATTTCAGATTTGAGTAGCGGGTGACGTGTCCAGATGCGAGTGTGGACTCTGTGAGACATCGTTTGATTAAGTCGGGATCTGTTTTGGCGTAGAGCCAGATCTGATGTGAGATTCAGATCCGAGTGGGAAATCAGCTTTGTGACTTAAGTTGTCGGTAGGTACTGTTCATCAGATTTGAGCAGATTTGACCTTTTAAATAGAGGACTTAGATTTCGTTCTTTATTTATTCAGCTTCGACACTTAGAATATGTCCCGATAGCGAATCCTGTCGCGATACCCTAACTACTGTTCACCGAACCTTATCTTCTCTGATTGCCGACGATAGACAGCTCCGATTGAAGTAAGAGTGGTAGCGCTGGACTCCTCTTGCTAAGACGCTTCGATTTTACAGATTTTGGAAGCTTGCGTAAAGCTTGGAGAGATTGCGAGACATCTCCCTTCTGTAGTCTGTTTTCATAAGCATGGCTTTGCTTCTGCCGTTCAGGTAGCTTGTTGGGTAAGCGTTAAGATCCTATCCTGTGCTTCGTTTAGAGCCTTTGGTTGTGTTACAAGGGTAGGATAGCGCTGGTTGAGTTCGTAACTCCCAGTTGTAGTTTCTGTGCTGCTATCCCTGAGATTTTGTGCGTTGTTTCTTAGCAGGTTCTCGGATCTGTGTTGCTCGGGACTTCGTTGTTGTAATTATAGCTCAGAGATGAGGTACGGATGTGAGCTTGTTTTACAGCATTGGATTGGGCATGGATATGTGTAATTGCTTGCTGTTCCGTGGTGCAGTGTATGCTTTGTGTTGCTTGTTGTTATCTGTCGCATCTGCATTCACTCATGTATCATGTTGAGCTCAGATCTTGTTAGCCGTGCCTTGTCGTATTTGATCTGTGTGTACCAGGATGCCTGTTTTGGAAGCCGAGCGGGTAACTCCCGTCACTCTCATTTCCCTGCTGGGATCTGTTAGCCACTATGCGGAGTGAGTAGCTCCCACACCTCATGAGTTGGGCAACAACAGGTTGAGCCATGTTTTGTATCTGGTACCGTGTGCTGAGACGAGTGAGTAGCTCCCATATACTCACACACCCCGTGGACACCATTTTCTCAGTTGATCAATTGATGTCATTGATCTGTTTTTGAGATTCCTTTGGCTCCCTACCTTCGGTTGTAGCCTCATCTCATGCATAGCATTGCATATTATCTGTTGTTGTCTTATGCTGTTTTTCAGTTGCTCTCCATACTAGGGTTTGACCCCGTGTCCCTCTGGGGCTGGTGTTTGTTTGCCTGTGTGTGTTTTCTGGTTACCATGGTTTCACCGTCGGTCGTGGAGTTGATCCTGCTGGTGGTACCTCGGGAGGTGGATAGAGTGTCCCAGTTATATTTAGTAGATGCATATGATATTTTCGTTATATTGTATTGTATCTATGTTGAGCGATAGACCTCATCGCTCTGTTTATTTGGGAGTCACTCTATGTTTGTATGCTGTATGAGTTGTAGTTGGGTTTTAAGCGTTGTGAAACCTGTATTTTGAGTCTTGAAGTATTTTAAATTATGTTATCTCTCAGTCAGGCCAAAAGCGAAAATTTTAACCACTATTTATTGCTTCCGCTATTGTTTATTGCATGGTTTAACTCTGAGTTGAGCACGAGGCCTGACACTAGCGACAACAGACTAAAAATATCTCCATGACAGATACTAATGGAATCTTAGTGTGGCATCCCTCAATCTTAAATTATATTCGTTTTAAAAGAAATCTTAAGTGCGGAAAATAAAATACTAGATATATTTTTTTAAAATACTAACTCTCACATGATAGGTGAAAAATATTTGTAAATGAAGCAATAATAGTAAGTCATTATCATAAGGTTTCTAAGAATAATAAAAATCTTAAACAACAAAATAAACTTGCATGATAACTAAAATTTGTCTAAGTCATAAAAATCCTCATGCATAAGAAATATATATTTTTCTCAAAACAAGTCAACATATACTAAAAATGACTGAAAATGCTAAGAGGAATCAAGAGGTCGCTGAGTAGGTGCCAAGCCCGACTGCAATTCGCTCAGGAATCCTGCCCCTCAATCTCGATCTCAGCCTCATCTGTACAATCCAATCATAGTGAGTCTAAAGACTCAACAAGTACAAAACCGCGGTATAACGAGTACTAAATAATACATGCACATGCATTCAAATATTTCAACTTAAAATAGTTTCTTGACTTAAAAGGTATGCATTAAAACATTTCATGCTCAAAATGACTAAAAATCTTTGCATAAATAAAATGATATTTCTAAAACATTTTCCTCGTGAATTCCGTTCCTCGACTGTGGTCCCTCAACCTCATGTCGCTTGATCAAGCTAATAAACACTAGTACTAGGTTGGAAAGACACTCTAGTACTTACTGAAGCCCAGACCCGTCAGTTGAAAAGACACTTCAGTACTTATCTGTATCCCAGACCCGTATGGCAAGCGGAACATAGAAAAACCACAATCAAGTCCCATCATTCAAAATCATTTTTCCTCGTTATTGCCTCAAATAAATTTCTCAAATACTCAATAAATAAATAAATTTCATAACGTCATGAACATTCTGTTCATAAATTCTTCATAAGTAAACATATGCATTTTAAATAGTCAAACGTGCTAAAAATCATTTTCTAGGCATTTAACTTTCATAAAATGTTCAAAAATCTCATAAATTCTAAAAATTCTTAAAAACAGTTCATAATATGCTTAAAACATCCAATAAAGTCATTCATGAATTTTTTCAGCCCCTAAGACTCAATTTCCCAACTTTCCCGAAAATGCCCCGAGAGGAACCGCTCTGCGCGACAAAAAGTAAAAATCATTAAAACTTCATTTCTTAACCAAATCACCCCAAAATTGGACCCATGTGACCCTAACACGATGTATTAGCTATGGGAACAAATTGAATTAAAAAACGATATCTGACGTGACCACACCGACGCTCGCAACCCTATTGGTCGCGCACAGGGACTCATCTGGGGGAGGCTAGAAACACAACTTCGAACCAGCCCTTACCTTGACTCCAACACCCGACCAAACCCTCAAAAAACCCATGGATGACCCTTAGGACTCTTCCTAACCCCTTTGAAACAAAAGATAAACCCTACTAGACTTCTCCTCCCTTCAAGAGCCACCCTTGACAACACAAACACAAACTCACTCACACACCAATAGGCCTTAACCTTCTTCTCCCTCCTCAGCCTCCAAGGCTCCCCATGATCTATCCAAAGGCTGTTTCCAGCCATGAGTGGACTGAGCATGTCTCAACCCGAAGCCAAAGTGGAGAAGGGGATAGAGCCACAAACTCTACACAACCCAAACCCTATCATTTCAACTCCTCTCCTTCACCAAAGGTCCAGAACTGAACTATGCTGCAAAATACATGAATGAATAACATTAAACAGTATGATATGCATAAAAATAGATTCAACCAAATCACCATAACATAAATATATACACATATGTACATAGACTTGAAAGGTGCATCAAGGAAGCTTTGTACTTGCCTTTCTTGTAAAAACTTACAACCAAGAAGTGATGTAGGCTTTGAGGAAGACAAGGAACACCACACCAAGCCAAGTAAGAAGCCTTAAGCCAAACAAAAATGGAGAGGGCAATGGGGAGAGGGAGGGCGGCGTGCAAAGGGGTTGGGGGAGGGAGTAGGGTTAGGGTTCCATTTTTATAAGGATGTGGTAGATTATTGAGGGTAATTTAGGAAAGTTAGGTAGATTAGTGACAAGACTTGTGTTTAAAGAGTGCTCAAAGTTGGTATATAAATGTTAAAAGGTGCTACTCCTTTACACTTAGAAAATTTGAATGAAAGTTTGATGAAAATGAACTCCCCTCCTAGCCTATTATTTTCGAAAATATGAGCTTGAAATAAGGTAAGAAGATTTAATTTTTAATAATGATGCATGTGTGTGTAGAACTTGTCCTTCTAGTAGCAAAAATGCTACTCATTTAAAAGAATAAAATCCTCAATCCCTCAAATTACTAAATGCTTTGAAACGGCTTCGAAATAAGTTTTCATTGAAAACCTCAATACCTCGGTGTCCCTGTCGTCTTCCTTCCAGCCTTGCATCATCTAAATACAAACTCCTAAAGGACTCGAAATCCAAGTTAAATAATTCATAAGGCAATAATCATGCAAATAATTAAATAAAATAATAAGGCATGCGATTTAGGTAGAAAAATTCTTAGGCGTTACACTTAGACTACGAATCAGCACCGTAAAAATCCCATTATTCTCCAAATAGAGGTCTAAACCTCACTACACCATGAAAATAATCAACGGTCGCTCTATAAACAGACAACACATCCATACCCAAGATGCAGTCAAAAATCTATAATCTCCAAAGAAATCAGATTTCTCACCAGCACATTCGCATCGAATCTAATAACGCAATCCAAACCCATCTCACGGAAAATACTCACTCCAGCAGGGGTAGAAATAGATACGACATCACACAGTGGGGTAGAACTCAACCCACACTCATATACAAACAAAATAGATATAAAGGAGTGTGATGCTCCAGTATCAAACAAAACTCGTGCAGGAAAGTCAAAGATAGTACAAGTACCTGCAATAACTCCCCCAGGCATATCGTCAGCTTGCTCTCTCGTCAAGGAGTTCACTTGAGCTTGCTGAGGTCCCGAAATTGAGGTCTAGAAGATCCTCCGAACCTAGACGGTTCTCATGGTTGGAATCTTGATCGTTGGGACTGGGCAAAAGGTTACGGTCTCTATGAAGAATCACCAGCTGAACCTTGCTGTGACTGATTTGAGGGCTGTCCCGCCATAAAAGGACACACTCTAGCAAAATTCTCAGCTTGTCCCCACTTATGGCAAATACCCTGAACTCCACGGCACTGAGAAGTCATATGCCTACCTCCACATTGACCACATGACACCCCTCCCGAGCCACTACCACCAGAGCTAACAGAACTATAAGAACTCGAATTCGACCGCCTCTTAAACTGCTTTCCTTGAGGCTTGAACCTCTGGAGATTTGACTGCCGTGACGCCTGAGGAGGCTGAAATGTTGGGAAACCGTGGCGGATCCGGATCCCGTCTCCCGACGAGGCAGCGGAAGTACAAAATTAGGCCGGGAAACGTTCAATACAATTCAATAATAACACAATATGAACCATTCATAGGGTGTTTCTCGAGGTGTTACCTTGCTGGCGACTGGCGCCTGGCTCCAACCAGAATCACAGGGAGACTGGCTCTTCACGGTAGACGGCGGTAGATTACGTCTAATCAGGTCCACGACCGGAAGAAAGGTTCCTTCGTCAGCCTGTACTAGAAGGCCTGACGAGATCAGCACGGACGGAAACTCCTCGAAAATTTGGCCGGAACAAATTCCGGCGAGGCAAGGCGGCGGCAGCGGCGCGTGGAACCGGCGGCGGCCGTGAGGTATGTGAGGAGGGGAGGCGGCCGAGAATTGCTCTAGTGTTGTGTGTATGTGAGTTATGTTATAATAATGAAGCCCTTAATCCCTTTTAATAAGATTAGCAATGGACTTGGACCGGTCCATCGGGCCCGGGTCCAAATGACAATATCCATCACTGCGACTTCATTACAACTCCGATCGCCGATCAGATCGGACCGATCGACTCAGTTTCCAAAACTGAATAATATGATGTGAAAAACAATTTTTCAGATCATCAAACCCTACATAACAAAATGACCGTTTTGCCCCTCAACAGCGGGAAATCACGATTTGACCCCTGTTGACTTTTAGGAAGTCGTACTCCACAAAATCCTCCTCAGGTGCTCAACACATTGAGCTCAGTTTCCGTGCGGGAATCTTGAATCCAGTACTTGTGTGACCCTCAATGATTCAGGGATACAGCTAGCCGTGGACCCACAACCATTGTGGCTCCGGAATCACAATTCCGGACTCGCCCATCGGATCATGGTAAGAGCGTCTAGCAACATCGCCCCATGATCCCCTAGGTATCACTGATAGTGCCTACAAGAACCAGTTGGTCGTGGTTAGTGTACAGTACGATCCTTTGAATCCATATATCCCGATCAGATCAACGACCATTGGTAAATCGAGAGTCGCTATAGATCCGATAGCTATGCATACATCTTGGAGATCGAATAGTGACATCGCGAGTGTAACTAGGTAAACCCATTTACCTAAAACACTTCTAGTACTCTGGCCAGAGATTTATACACTATTATCTCCTCAGATAGCATAGGATATCCACGCATGTCTGCGAGCGGTGAATCCTGGACAACGATGCATTGACTCCTACATGCATCGGGGCCTCACCCAATCCCGCCGCCTAACGACCCCAAGTGAGTCGGCAAACGGGTCAAAGTGAGGCGCCTATCATGTAGAGCCTCAATGTCGTTTCGAGTCGTGAGGACTAATCAGTACAACCAAGACCTCAGACTTATCCACTCGACAAATGGTAACCACTTGGAAAGTCCGAACGAGGGTAGTTCGATAGATCACCAGGTCACTATCTATCTGCATGCTCAGAACATCACAATGTTCCATACCAATGAAACATGGTACTTCGCATCGCAGATACTAGTCTCGAGCTCGGGCGGCCTTATCCTCATTTTGACGGCCCAATCGACTAGAACTAATTCAGAATACACAGTGACTATTAGATGTGTTTCATGATAGTCGTCATACCCACTATCACATCTAACATACACTATAGTGCATTCTAGGTCTTTACTCAACGCAATTGTTAATCTTCATACAACACAATGAAAGTAAAGAACGCCATAAATAAATGCAAATATCATATATTAAGATTGTCATATACAAGAGTCTATAAACCCACACGCCACAAGTTGGCTAGTTGGGCATCTACTCTAACAATCTCCCACTTGCCCTAAAGCCAACTACTCATCAGGCGTAGTCCCATTGTTTCGCGATGTTTTCAAACAACGGTCCTGGCAAGGGCTTCGTAAGTGGATCAGCAACGTTGTCTGCAGAGGCGACTCTCTCAACTGCTATGTCACCTCTAGACACAATATCCCGGATTATGTGGTATTTCCTCAGTATATGTTGGGATCCTTGGTGAGACCTAGGCTCCTTTGCTTGCGCAACGGCACCCGTGTTGTCGCAGTACACCTGAACTGGACCAACTCCATTAGGAATGACGCCCAACTCTTGGACGAAATTCCTTATCCAAACCGCCTCCTTAGCAGCAGTTGATGCTGCGATGTACTCAGCCTCAGTGGTTGAATCCGTGATGGTGTCTTGCTTGGAACTCTTCCAAGAGACAGCACCACCATTGAGCATGAATACAAATCCAGAGGTTGACTTTGAATCATCCACGTCACACTGGAAGCTAGAATCAGTGTAGCCTTCCAGTTTCAGTTCACCACCACCATAGACCATGAACATATTCTTAGTCCTTCGTAAGTACTTAAGAATATCCTTCACAGCCTTCCAATGCAATTGGCCGGGGTTGGCCTGGTAGCGGCTCGTGACACTCAGAGCATATGCGACATCCGATCTAGTCGAGATCATGCCATACATAATACTACCTATCACCGAGGCATATGGCACACGTGTCATACTCTCTATCTCCTCATTAGTCTTTGGACACATAGACTTAGATCGAGTGACCCCGTGGCACATAGGTAGGTGTCCTCTCTTGGACTCTTCCATAGAGAACCTCTTAAGTATGGTATCGATGTAGGTGGCTTGGGTGAGTCCGAGCATCCATTTCGATCTATCCCGATAGATCTGTATTCCAAGAATATAGGATGCTTCACCCATGTACTTCATCGAAAATCTACTAGACAACCAGACTTTAGTTGACTGCAACATTCCTACATCATTCCCAATGAGTAGAATGTCATCAACGTAAAGTACAAGGAATGTCACAGCGCTTTTAACTACCTTCTTACATACACATGGCTCCTCGAGATTCTTGATGAAACCAAATTCCTTAATTTTTTCATCGAATCTCAGGTTCCAACTCCTCGATGCTTGTTTGAGACCGTAGATCGATCTCTGAAGCTTGCATACCTTATGCTCGCTTCCAACAGATGTGAAACCCTCAGGCTGCGTCATATAGATCTCTTCCTTAATGTTTCCATTAAGGAACGCAGTTTTCACATCCATTTGCCATATCTCATAGTCGTACCATGCGGCTATGGCTAACAAGATTCTAATTGACTTGAACATTGCGACTGGCGAGAAGGTTTCATCATAGTCAACACCTTGCCTTTGAGTGTAACCTTTCTCGACCAGTCGTGCCTTGTATGTCATTACCTTACCATCAGGCCCAAGTTTTCTCTTGTATACCCATTTGCACCCAATAGGAACAATTCCTTCGGGAGGATTAACAAGAGTCCAAACTTGGTTAGTATGCATCGAGTCTAACTCAGATTGCATTGCTTCAAGCCACAAATTAGAATCAGCATCGAAAATTGCCTCCTTGAAAGTTCTTGGATCAGATCCAAAAACTTGATCATCTTGATCATCTTCAAGGAGAAAACCATATCTCTCAGGAGTCCTAGGAACCCTTTCGGATCTCCTAGGTGCGACCATTTCTGGTACTGGCTCTGGAGGTGCCGGAGATTCACTTGGTACTTCAGTTGGTTCTCGAACCTCTTCGAGTTCTACTATTTTGTCTTTTCTATCAAGTAGAAATTCCCTTTCCATAAAGGTGGCATTCCTAGAAACAAACACTTTTGTTCCACTTGGATAGTAGAAGTAGTATCCAATGGAATTCTTTGGATACCCAATGAAGTAGCATAAGATGGATCTCATATCCAGCTTATCTCCCACTGTCTGCTTCACGTAAGCAGGAAATCTCCAAATCCTCATGTATGAGTACTTGGGTGGTTTGCCCATCCATATATCATATGGAGTCTTATCCACTGCCTTGGTGTGGACATTGTTCAACAACATTATCGCTGTTTCGAGAGCATAGCCCCAAAACGAGGTAGGAAGTTCAGTGAAGCTCATCATAGATCGAACCATGTCCAACAA
>KQ986342.1:115022-135424 GCA_001598015.1 Dorcoceras hygrometricum
CATGGCCGCGCGCCGCCGTGCCAAGCGCGGCCACTTCTCTCGACACCGCGCGCCAAGGGTGGCGCACAGCAGGCAGGCCCACACGCAAAGTCGGCGGGCGGCCGTCCCCAGCATCGCGTGCGGTGCATGGCCGCACGCCGCCGTGCCAAGCGCGGCCACTTCTCTCGACACCGCGCGCCAAGGGTGGCGCACAGCAGGCAGGCCACCACGCAAAACAGCGCCCGTACATGGCGCGAAGCTGCCGCCCATGTTGCGCAACAGGTTGCGCGGAACAGCAGCAAGCGGCGGCCGGAAATCGTTGGCCATGGCCAGCCCTACGTCGCGCATCCATGCGATGAGCGTCGACCAGCCTTGGCGCAAGAATTGCGCAAGGCTGCTGGCCCATTGGCCGGCCAGCACGCGGCCATCATGCGCGACTATCGCACGGCCGCGCGCGCTATTGCATGCTCACATTGGCGCCGCCGCACGCGGCGGTGCGTGGCTGCCGGAAAATTTTTTGATTTGATCGATTCAAAATTTTCAGATCCATGCAATTCAGGCAACGATTGTATTGAAGGATCCGATCCATAGCTCTGATACCACTGTTGGGGAACCGTGGCGGATCCGGATCCCGTCTCCCGGCGAGGCAGCGGAAGAACAAAATTAGGCCGGGAAACGTTCAATACAATTCAATAATAACACAATATGAACCATTCATAGGGTGTTTCTCGGGGTGTTACCTTGCTGGCGACTAGCGCCTGGCTCCAACCAGAATCACAGGGAGACTGGCTCTTCACGGTAGACGATGGTAGATTACGTCTAATCAGGTCCACGACCGGAAGCAAGGTTCCTTCGTCAGCCTGCACTAGAAGGCCTGACGAGATCAGCACGGACGGAAACTCCTCGAAAAGTTGGTCGGAACAAATTCCGGCAAGGCAAGGCAAGGCGGCGGCGCGTGGAACCGGCGGCGGCCGTGAGGTATGTGAGGAGGGGAGGTGGCCGAGAATTGCTCTAGGGTTGTGTTTATGTGAGTTATGTTATAATAATGAAGCCCTTAATCCCTTTTAATAAGATTAGCAATGGACTTGGACCGGCCCATCGGGCCTGGGTCCAAATGACGATATCCATCACTGCGACTTCATTACAACTCTGATCGCCGATCAGATCGGATCGATCGACTCAGTTTCCAAAACTGAATAATATGATGTGAAAAATAATTTTTCAGATCATCAAACCCTAAATAGCAAAATGACCGTTTTGCCCCTCAACAGCGGGAAATCACGATTTGACTCCTGTTGACTTTTAGGAAGTCGCACTCTCCAAAATCCTCCTCAGGTGCTCAACACATTGAGCTAAGTTTCCGTGCGGGAATCTTGAATCCAGTACTTGTGTGACCCTCAATGGTTCAGGGATACAGCTAACCGTGGGCCCACAACCATTGTGGCTCCGGAATCACAATTCCGGACTCGCCCATCGGATCATGGTAAGAGCGTCTAGCAATATCGCCCCATGATCCCCTAGGTATCACTGATAGTGCCTGCAAGAAATAGTTGGTCGTGGTTAGCGTACAGTACGGTCCTTTCAATCCATATATCCCGATCAGATCAACGACCATTGGTAAATCGAGAGTCGCTATAGATCCGATAGCTATGCATACATCTTGGAGATCGAATAGTGACATCACGAGTGTAACTAGGTAAACCCATTTACCTAAAACACTTCTAGTACTTTGGCCAGAGATTTATACACTATTATCCCCTCAGATAGCATAGGATATCCACGCATGTCTGCGAGCGATGAATCCTCGACAACGATGCATCGACTCCTACATGCATCGGGGCCTCACCCAATCCCGCCGCCTAACGACCCCAAGTGAGTCGGCAAACGGGTCAAAGTGAGGCGCCTATCATGTAGAGCCTCAATGTCGTTTCGAGTCTGTTTCATGATAGTCGTCATACCCACTATCACATCTAACATACACTATAGTGCATTCTAGGTCTTACTCAACGCAATTGTTAATCATCATACAACACAATGAAAGTAAGAAACGCCATAAATAAATGCAAATATCATATATAAAGATTGTCATATACAAGAGTCTATAAACCCACACGCCACAAGTGTGCTAGTTGGGCATCTACTCTAACATGAAATGAATGCGTCGTTTCTGGTAGGGGTTGAAAATTGAGCCCAACTGTCGGCTGAACCTGATTCTGCGCTTCCAAAATACTATCTCAATGTCGACCACCCTATCCACTACCTCAGCGTAAGTCGCAGGAGAACCAGCTAGCACCATACGGAACAAATCGGGCCTCAACCCTCTCAGAAATTTGTTCCTCTTCGTCCTCTTAGCAACGTGAGGAACATACGACAGAAGTGAGGAAAACTGTCTAGCGTACTCAGCCACCCTCATGTTCCCTTGCTTCAGATTATCAAACTCCCTCTCACGGTTCTTGTAGTATGACTCAGGGGTATACTACTGACGAACTCCCCTCTTTCTCATGACTCGGGAGTACCCTTCCACCAGCGTTGATCCTGATCCCTCAACTGCAAAATAGCCAACTTCAGTCTCTTTTGTCAGGCCCGTGTTAATTACTCACAATTAACACTTAATAAACGCATAAACACGGAAGATAAAATCAGGGCTTAAAAATTTTTCGAAATCATTTGGGCCTGAACGTAAAAACATACATTCAAAATATCGATAATCAAAATATAAGTTAACTCAAACTTATACAAACCAGGTAAAAATAAATCTCAAGTCTAATACAAATCCCCAATACATAGAAACACGGGGCATTCCCCGGTTCAGTACATAATAAAAGTAGACTGGGACTCAAGAGAACGGGGATCGACCAGCTGTACCACTACTCTGTCCAGCCTGGCTACCTGAAGATCCTGCAAATGTGTTAGGATAAAATTTAGAGTTTTGGTGATAACAAAAATAAGAAAAGATTTGGACTTAAATGATAAAATTCGAATAATCTTTTCACGATGATCAACATTGCTGACAACAGTGATCGGTTTGATTTACAGTTATGAAATTGGGTTGTTCAGAATCGGGTCTTGGAACAGTGGAGATATTGATTTTATTATTCGGGTTATCGGGTCAGAAATCTACTGTTAATGGAGCATTGAGGATGATGATATCTGCCAACAGCACTTGATTATTGTATTGATGATAGTAACTGCCAACAATTTTTGAAACAGTGGAGTTTCTACCAACAGAAAGGACAATATTCATTGTTAAGTTTACTCGACAGATCTTGTAACAATACTATTCATCGTTGCTGACACCAGACTTCGCTACAGTAGTGTTTTTGGAAACAGCATGAATATCGTTTGCTTCAATAGATTTGATGACACCAGCCACAGTAGAATATCAGACATCATGACGTCACCATCATATTTAGCTGCAATGTTCCCAACAGATCTGATGACGTCAGCAGTACTGAAATTTGTTAATGGAAGATATGATGACGTCAGCAGTGCTGAAATTTGCAAGAGGTTTTAGTTTGTTTACCGCGACAGATCTTTCAACAGCAAGGAACTATTCATTCATCTTCTTCAAAGAAAGATCTGTCGACAGAAATGGTTTCAGGCGCAAGCATAAAGTTGATTCAAATTCGATCGTATACTCAATTGGAAAAGATCGATGGCCAAAACAAGAATCATTCAAATTGCCTGAAATTAAGGAGACGAGATTGGTAATTGCACACATATGGAAATATATCGCATCCCTGACAAACGCAATTTACCATGAAGTGGAGCAGGATTGACGGCGTACTACTGTCAGAAATTTAAAAAGGATTTGTTGCCTTATCTGGATCATCGACCGTTGAACGAAGAGTATAAATAGCAGATATTTTGATTTGAAGAACATAACTCTCGCCATTGCTATTACTGAAAAGCTGCCAAAATACTCCCAGAGCTATTTACTTGTTGAAACATTCAAAAGCTCACAAGACTCGAAGAACAATACTGTTGTTTTTCATTGATACACCTTCGAGTCATTCTCTGGTTCATCTTGTTAGATCGAGTTTCTTTGTATTAGAAACCAGAGAATATTTACAGTACTCATAGAATTGTATTCATTGTTAAACCTTTTGAGTCTGTAACAAACGGGCTTCTCAAAAAGCCGTTTGAAAATTTACAAGTGTTGTAAACCAGCAGCTGCATCTGCGTGGAGTGTTGTGAAGTACTAGGAGTTCTCATAGCTGCTGGCTGTGGGATCGGGTGTTTGTAGAAGGCCTACTTTCATAAAATATTCTAGTGATACCTTCCGAGGAGGAAGAAGGGGAGACATAGGACATTGAAGTCCGAACTTCCAGAAACAAATTCCTGACTCTATCTTTTACATACAACATTTATTTATTATTTCTTGTTATTCACTGTTCACAAGTTAATCGGTCTTTTTCCGCACAAATATTGTTGGCTGAGAAGCTTGCATAAAACTGAGATACCAAAATATTTAAAAGAGTTCAAAAATCCAAAGGAGTTAATTCAACCCCCTTCTGAACTCCTGTTTACTTAGTGATCCTATTTCTGGGACCATCAAAATGGGTAACACATACCCAAGGCACAAAAGCAGGAAAACAAATACGAGGTCAAGCCTCAGTACGAAGAGCTATCAAAACAGCTAACATGCAACATGCCATAAATCAATGCTATGAATGCATGAGGGCTATCAAAGAATCGGATAGCTAGACCAGTCCATCAACTGGAATCAAATCAAGCCTCCATACCACGCACAACCAATCAGCCGGTGGAAATCATCGGTCCGTGATCATCGGGGCTCGTCAGCCCATCACAGCTCGGTGGTAGACACTAGAATCCGGTAGTCACCACTCCGATGATAGCGTTGGACTTTGCAGGCACGACTCATCGGTCAGCCAGTCGCAACGTGGCACCAATCAGGTCATCAAATCAATCTGTCAAAGGCTCAATATGTATGCATGTATGCCAATCAATATCAATTCTCAATGCATACATTGCACAATACGTAAAACAGTGCATAAACTCAAGCCATTTAGCAAACTGGTTCACGTAAATTCACAACAGCCAACCAACAGATTTCATAGCAAAGAAATACAGCCATGTTCACGCGTCAAGATATTTAGAGCTGCTCAAATCGTACCTTAAGTCTCACAATTCTACCTAACAGATTCAATACAAGGCACGGCAGAACTCACGGCCTGAAGAAGCAGAATTCTCTTGGTACAAAACTCACGGCAGAAAGGTTCAAGGGGCAGAAATCTGTACAAGGTAGCTAATATCTTAGCTCAAATCTGAACAACAACCCATAAACACCTACGGCCAGAACCATGCTCAAGTTCTACAAGTTTACGCAGGCATTAACTACAAGGGTAAAGCTCAGAACAATAAAGGATGCTCACCCAAAAGCTCACGCTAGCAGGAGAACGCACAGATCTCACGGCACGAAGACACAGCAGCTTCGCCCTTCTTCTCCGACGTTAATTCAGGTTCTCTAATGGGTAGCAAACGAAATATCTAAGCTAGGGGAGTCCAACGCCACCAAGATTATAAAAAACAGAGGCTGGAAACGACGGGAATCGGTGGTAGAAAGCTTCGGTGAACAGTAGCAAGTCGAGGGTTTCAAAGGAGGAAGAGGATAAGAAATATCGGGTGCAAAATACTCTAAGTGTAACTCAACACTTGTATTTAAATCCTCAAATGAATCGCTACTGTCTAAGTCAATCACCGACAAAAACAGATTTCTACACCGTTCAAATTGCAAAACAGATCTCTCAATCTGGCGCTAAATCCCATCAGACTTCACACTAGCAAAACACGCTCGCGCACAACACCAATCGGCAGCGTTCCAATAAAACAGATTCTTCACTCTATGTTTAAGTTCAACAGACTTCACAAGCGCTACGCAAATCCTCGCACTCTAGATAAAACGAAAGCGTATCGTGAAATCTGGAACAACCACAAACGCTGGAAACAGATCTCTACGCTTGGCAACGCGAAAGGCTAAAACGACGACGTAGCCACTTTATCCAAACGACGCCGTAAATAAAAAGATGCACCACGCTAGCGCTCAAACAGACGTCAACTCTATCTCGTTTACTTACACGTGTCACCTTCTCACGCGACGCGCTAACTCGACCAGATCTCTCACGCAAACCTCCGCCCGCGTTCATATACAAAGGAGACCAGATCTCACAAGCGCTAGCAGATCCCTCACCAATTCCAATTGCGTTGACTCGCGTTGACATCCGAAATTACGAAATGCAAGCGCTTCACTCTTGGTCATCCAGACCTCACCAACACGACACCGTTTCATCTAAATCTCGCGGCAAACACGCTAACATATAGGAAAACCAGATTTCTAATATAACTTCATCATTTCAACTCCAAACACGACCAGATCTCACCCAATAATTCCTGCGACTAGAAATATGAAATTCTTGACGTGAGGTCTGAATTTCTCAAGGCAGATTTCACCAAAAATTGAAAATTATAGAATTCGAAATTCTTAATTTCCGTGACTAATCTAATCCCAAAATCCGATTAATCACTAATTTAGGAATTTGATTCCTCACATCTTCTCCTAAGAATACTCCACCGTATCAACAACTCCTCCATATGCTTCAACCAGCCTTCAGCCATCAAACCACCCTCAGCGCCAGTGAACATAGGGTAATTCGTCCGCCGAAATCTAGCCAACACTAGTTCCATCTCGCCAACCTGCCTAGTCAGGTTATCCACCTCAACCTCTACTTGTCCGGCTCGACGACGCAAAGGCACACTCTGCTGATCAATATCCTCATCACTCCCCGGGGCTCTAGACTTCCCAACTGCCTTTCTAGCAACTCTACTCCTACCTCTCCTCGGCGGCATCTACGAGATACACAAAGGTAAGAATCAAAAGCAGATAAATCACAGAGGCAGATAACAAAATCATAGAAATCACAGAGTCAATCACAAACGAAAAGCTCAAACTCTGTGCCTAGACTCAAGTGTGGTGGAAAAGAATTGAGCTTATCCTAGTTTAAGCTCTGATACCAAAATATCAGGCCCGATGCTCTAAATCAGAGATTACTTACTCAATTAATCACAATTACATGGAAGAATAAAATATGGGCTAAAATTTTTTGTTTGGGCCTGAATTGAAAATATCATTTAAAAATACAAACATAACAAAATACGGATTTTAACTCGAAAATCCAAACAACAGCAGCAGCAACACTGAACGTATCCAAGTATAACAACAAATATAGATCCCCTAAACACATTATTCACGTAGGGCATCCCCTGGTTCAATAGTTCAGTACATAATATATCTGGGACTCAAAATGGAGATCTACCAGCCGACGCTCCATTCGATCCAGCTGGATTTCCTGAAGACCCTGCAAAGGCCAACACAGCCCAAGAAGGGAAAAGAAAACAAGGTCAAATCTCAGTACGAAGAGCATCGATAAAACCAGCTAGATATAAAACATGCAATATTTCAATCGTGCAATGCATGAGGGTTACCAAGGATCATCAGTAAGCAAGGCACAACGACTCAGCTGTGCCATAGAATCTCAATAGATCATCAGAATCCTAATCACAGCAACTCAGCGGCTATCACGACTCAGCGACAACATTGGATTGTCAGCACGGCGACTCAGCCGGAAAATCGCGACTTAGCGAATATTGGTTCTCAAAAGAAACAGGCTCAATATGGTATGCGTGTATGCAAAGCAGATTCAGCTCACAATGGACGTATATAAAAATCACATCAGCAATTAAAACAGATAACCATCCAATAACTTCACATCTATACATCTTTGGGTATCGCATATACACGACAGCTTACACAGTTAGGCAAAACCAGTTTGCACGAACACAACAGCTAACATCACGCTGGAAATATTAACATGATTGTATCAAAGCTGTTAATATGAGATCACTCGTACCTTAACCTCAATACAGCTACTACCTCACAGATCGCACGAGAACAAAGCACCAACAGCTCGCGCACGCCTACTGCCCAGCCAGATCACGACGAAACTCAAAAAAAGCTGCCCGAATAACCACATCACTAAAACCCGCTCAGCCATACTACATCAGCTCGAGGACAGTTCAGCAGAACACAGATGAGGGCTACCAACTCGCCAGCTCAAACTGACACATCAAACACAATAATCAGCTCTAAACGACACGTAAAAAAAAGAACAAACACTTACCCTAGAGCGCTAACGGAATGGGAGAACCGTCTGTCGGAAATCGCGAAAAGTCTGAACGCTACAGCTACGTCGCGCCCACTCGACAAGCTGAGCCAAGACTCCAAAGTGGTACCAAACGAACGGTCTTGGAGAGAGGAACTCTGCGCCACCAACCTTGCTCTAAACGGCGACGTAAATCGATGGCAATTGGAAAAAACTAGGGTTCGGTTGAACAATAAGGGTTTGGGGAATAGTATGCGTCAAGAGCTCTTCGAGAAAGAAAAAGGGATATATGGTCTGAAGTGGCTAAGTGTTGTAAGTAGATAAGGGTACATGATCAAAGTCAACTATTAAAATCAAATCCCATGATCTTCTACAGTGCCACCAACAGCTCAGGATCTAAGCTGGTACCAGCTCAGGCTTCTTCACTGTAAACTGCCCAGCGTACAGCTTGGTACTCACGCATAGATCAGATCTCGGACCCAGCAACTCACACTCACTACAGCTCACATCCCAACAGATCACGATCTCAACAGATCACACTACTCAGCAGATCACGTTCGCGTATCCATCGCACCTAACAGCTTGCGCAACCAACAGATCACACCCGTGACTCACAGCTCAGCTTACCATCAACTAATATCTAAGCTGGTATCGCTAAACTACATCGCACCGCATTCCAGCTCGGATTAATCAGATCATGCGTATGCAGACCAGCTTGTGTTCCACTACGTGTACCAGCTCAGAGCTATTCCATCCCAGACTAGCTCACACCTGAACTGTTCTATGTCCAATCCGAAAATCATCAACAACTTGCACCAAAATCTCCTAAGCTGATCACTAGACAGTTCGCAGACACCAACCAGCCTAGCGCTCAACTCTCTCTAGCTCGGGGCTCAACTGCTCGAACCAGCCCGCGCCCAAGCTGATTCCCCACTAACAGCTCAAGCGATTAAATCCTGCCATTCCCCTAATTTGCTCATAATATATCACTTATTAAATCATTTAACTACATTCCTCACAAAACAGACCCACTTTAAAATGATTTCAACAATATTAAAACCAAGCAATGTAAAACCTACCAATGTAAAACCTAGCATACACCAAACAAATTGGGCATGACTCTCGATCATCCCAAATATTATTTATTCAATTAATCCAATTAATTGACATAAATAAAATAATCAAATCAAATTTACTGTTATCCAACAAAATCATATTTTGTTATTTTAATTGCATCAAACAATTTTTGGGCTTAAAACAATTTTAGGGCCAATACCTCGAAAGTTTCAAAAATAATTTTCGACCCAAAAAAACATCGGGTTGCCCGCGTCAGGCCCTGAAAAACCCTAGTTTGCAAACCGTGCGTGCGGGACGCTCCCGCAACGCCTGTGCGTACCGTGCGCATGGGACGTGCGGGATGCTCCCGCAAAGTCTGTGCGTAACATACGCGCGGGACGATCCCGCAACGTCCGCTCGAGAAATGCGGAACGGTCCCACAACGTCCGCTTGAGAAATGTGGGACGGTTCCGCAATGTCCGCCCGAGAAATGCGGTACAGACCCGCAACGTCCGAGAGCTATGAAATCCGTGGTTTCCAAGCACGGATCTAGGTCCAATACTAGGTGATATGCAATATGCAAATGCAATCCTATTACATAAGCTTCCAGTTTTACATGTCTCCGGTTTTCAATATCTTTGATCATCTTCTCCACCGTCTTCAAACTTTATCTCCCACAAAGTCTAATATTTATATTTAAATATCAATGATAAATAGGGAAACATTTAAAGGGATGGGAATGGGCCACAAAACAAGCCCACTTTAAAATGACTTCAACAATATTGAAACCAAGCAATGTAAAACCTAACATACACCTGACACATTGGGCATGACTCTCGATCATCCCAAATATTATTTATTCAATTATTCCAATTAATTGACAAAAATAAATAATCAAATAAAATTTTATATTATCCAACAAAATCATATTTTTTTATTTTAATTGCATCAAACAATTTGTGGGCTAAAACAATTTTAGGGACAATACTACGAAATTTTCAAAAATAATTTTGGTCCAACCAGAAAAGCCCGATAACAAGTATTGACCCAAAAAAACATCGGGATGCACGCGTCGCCCCGAAAAACACTAGGTTGCAAACCTGCTATGAGGACTAGAAATTGTTAATTGGTGATAAAGAAATAATCAGATCTGGATGAGGATTAACCAAAGAAATGTTAACCATCCGGGTTTTCAGATTTGAAGGATTTTGTTTTTCTGTTGGTGATTTTCAGTTTTGAGGTAGAACAGATCAGATGTGGACTGTTGGTCGCTATCGAGTGGCTTGGAACAGATCCGATTGGCACAAGAGGATTTGAGAAGATCGTACTCGGGTATGATCTGTTTTGGTGTATTGCTATTGAGTTGAGTGTTTTCGAGGATTGAATCGGAAGGTATTAGATTTTGAGATGTTCTGGAGGCTTTGAGTTGAGAGAACAGGTTTGGGTAGCGGAATCTAGAGTTGGAGGTAATGCGACGTTGTATCGTGTTACCAGATTTGACATTGGTTGAGTGAAATATGTTCAGAGGGAGTGAGCAGATGTGCACATCTACTTGGGGAAGTCAAGTGTTGGTCAACGGTACTGTGTGGACGGGTCCGGTTCGTGAGTTGGTGTATACTGGTGCGGTTTAATGATTTCAGATTTGACCAAATCTGGAGGAGCGAGTGAGTCATTTTCGTGAGATATGTTTGTTGGAGCGGGACTTCAACGCGAAGTCGTTTGGTGATTGCGCACGAGGATAGGCGTAGAAGAGTCAGATATGAGTTAGCGCTAAGATTTGAGATGGCGCCCAGATCTGAGGTAGCGTCCAGATTTGAGTGATTGACTTTCACTGTAGCTTTGACTGGAAGATTTAAATATAAGTGTCGAGCAACACTTCGTCGATTTCGAACCCGATATTTCTTATCTTCTTCTCGAGAGTTTCCCGAAACCCTTACTGTTCATTCAAACCTTTCTCCATCGATTGCCGTCTATTTACGTCGCCGTTTGGAGCAAGATTGGTGGCACTAAGCTCGTCTTCCTTAGGGCTTTCGATTGATACTAGTTTGGAGACTTGAATCGACGAGTTGAGGGAGCGAGAAGTAGTTGCAGAGTTCGTTATCTTTGCGATTGTTGTCCAGTGGTTCTTTAGTTCTTGAGAAACTTTGGATTTGGGCTCGTAGGTATCTTCTGTTGAATTCTTGAAGAGCTAGTTGCTCAGCTGATTGAGCAGGCTGTTGGAGCTGTGTTCTGCGTGATCTGTCGAGGTATTAAAATCTGTTTGAGGTACGGATTTGAGCTTATTTAAACAGCTTTGGCATAAGCATGAGAATGTTTCTATTTTGTTGAGAATGCTGTGACTGAGTATTTACGTGAACATAATTACTTGACTGTGATTTGATTATCTATTTTTTTTACGTATGATTTATGTATGTTAGTGAATTGATATTGACTGGCATTCACGCATATTTATTGAGCCTGAATCTTTTTGATGCACGAATAGAGCTAGCGTTGTGATCGGTCGGCTGCGTTGTCACGCCTGAAAGATCCAATGCTATCATCGAGGTGGTGGCTGACTGAGTTGTCGTGCCTGAAGACCACTGAGCTGTGATGGTCGACTGTGTGTTGCTCCTGAAGATCACGTATCGATAATTTCCGCCGGCTGATTGGCTGTGTGTGGTGTTGAGGCTCTTCTGATTTGCCAACTGAGTTGTTGGCCTTGATTACCGATGTTCTTTGGCACCCTCATGCATATCATGACTTGAATATTGCATGTTTTATGAATTGCTGTTTCATGAGTGCTCTTCGTACTGATGTTTGACCTCGTTTCTTTTCCTCGTTTTGGGCTGCTTTGGTCGGTGTTGCCCTTTTCAGGTTTATCAGGTAATCCAGTTGGACAGAGTGGAACGTCTGCTGGAAGATCCCCGCTTTGAGTCCCAGTTATGTACTTATGTATTGATATATAGAGCCAGGGGATGTCCTGTGCCTGTAGTATTTGAGGGGATCTGTATTTGATACTTGTTGCCTGTTGCTGATGTTGTCGGATTTTGAGTTTAAATCCTTATTTTGATTATGAACTTATTTTGGATTGATATTTTGGATCAGGCCCAAATTCAAAATTTTTAGCCCTATTTTAATGCTTCCGCAATATTTGTGATTAATTTAATAGTTAATCCTTGATTTAGCGCATCGGGCCTGACATTTTGGCATCAGAGCTTAAACAGGGATAAGCTCGATTTCTTTTCCATCACACTCGAGTCTAGGCACAGAGTTTGAGCTTTTATTTCTGATTGACTTTGTGATTTCTGTGTTGTTGATATCTGCCTCTGTGATATATTTGTTGGTTCTTACCTTGAGCTTTGATAGATGCCGTCGAGGAGAGGTAGAGGTAGAACCACTAGGAGGACAGTTGAGGAGTCTAGGGCTCTTGAGAGCGATGAGTATGTTGCTCAGCCGAATGAACCTTTGCGTCGTCGGTCCAGACAGACAGAGGTGGAAGATGTGACTAGGTAGATTGGCGAGATGGAACTAGTTCTGGCTAGGTTCCAACGGACGAATCCCCCTACAGTTACTGGTGCCGAGGGCGGTCTGATGGTTGAAGGCTGGTTGGAACATATGGAGGAATTATTTGACGCGGTAGAGTATTCTCAAGAGAGGAGATTGAAGTTAGCTGTGTTGCAGTTGAGGGAGAATGCTCAACGGTGGTGGAAGGGTACTTCCCGAGTTATGAGAGAGAGTGGGACTTTGATTACTTGGGAGAGCTTCTGTGCAGCTTTTCATCAGGAGTATACCCCTGACTCCTACTACAATAATCGCGAGCGAGAGTTTGACAATCTAAAGCAAGGGAACTTGAGGTTAGCTGAGTATGCTGGACAGTTTTCGTCGCTTCTGTCGTATGTTCCCCATGTTGCTAACCAGGAGAGAATGAAGAGGAACAAGTTTCTGAGAGGTTTGAGGCCTGAATTGTTCCGTATGGTGTTGGTGGGTTCTCCTGCGAAGTATGCTGAGGCAGTGGATAGAGCCGTGGACTTTGAGGAGAGTCTGTTGGAAGCACATAATCAGGTTCAGCCGACAGCTGGACGCGTCTTTCAACCTGTGCTAGAGGTGGCGCAACCGTTTCAGCCTCCTCAGATGTGGCAGCTATCAAATCGCAGAGGTTCAAGCCTCGAGGGAAGCAGTTTAAGAGACGGTTGAATTCGAGCTCTTCTGGTTCTGTTAGTTCTGGTGGCAGTGGATCAGGAAGTGTGATGTGTGGACAGTGCGGAGGTAGGCATATGACTTCGCAGTTCCGTGGAGTTCGAGGTCTTTGCCATCAATGTGGCCAACCGGGACATTTCGCTAGAGTGTGTCCTTTGATGGGTGGACATCCTATGAGTTAGTCGCAACAAGTTTCAGCTGGTGGTTCTTCGCAGAGACCGCAACCTTTTGCTCAGTCCCAGCGATCTGGATTCCAACCCCGTGAACCGTCTAGGTTTGGAGGACCTGCTAGACCTCTGTTTCTGGGACCGCAGCAAGCTCAGGTGAATGCCTTGACGAGAGAGCAAGCTGATGAGATGCCTGGGGGAGTGATTGCAGGTACATGTACTATCTTTGATTTTCCTGCATGAGTTTTTTTGATACTGGAGCATCACACTCCTTTATATCTGATTTGTTTATGTATGAGTGTGGGTTGAGTTCTTCCCCACTGTGTAATGTTGTCTATGTATCTACCTCTGCTGGCGTGAGTTTGTTGTCCCGTGAAGTGGTTTTGGATTGTGTGATTAGAATTGATGGGAATGTGTTGGTGACTAACCTGATTGTCTTGGAGATGAGAGATTTTGACTGCATCTTGGGTATGGATGTGTAGTCGGATTATAGAGCGACTGTTGATTGTTTCCATGGTGTAGTGAGGTTTCAACCTCGATTTGGAGAGAAATGGAATTTTTATGGTGCTGATTCGCGACCTAAGATTCCACTAGTGTCTGCCATGGAGATTTTTGCTTGTTGTCGCTAGAGAATTCAGGATTTTTGATCTATGTCTTGGATGTTTCCCATGAATCGAGGATAGGGTTGAGTGATGTCCCTATTGCTCAACAGTTCTCAGATGTTTACGCGGATGAGATTCCTGGATTTCCTCCTAGACGAGAGATTGAATTCAGCACAGAGTTGGTGCCAGGGACATTCCTGATTTCTAGAGCTACGTATCGGTTGGCTCCAGCTGTGTTCAAGGAACTTAAGGAGCAATTGTGTGATCTTTTGGAGAAAGGCTTCATCAGCCCGAGTATGTATCCTTGGGGAGCTCCGATTCTTTTTGTTAAGAAGAAGGATGGATCTATGAGGATGTGTGTGGATTTTCGGCAGCTGAATAAAGCGACATTGAAGAATAAGTATCCGTTACCGAGAATCGATGACTTGTTTTACCAACTGCAAGGATCGTCAGTATACTCCAAGATTGATATGCGATCTGGTTATCATCAGTTGCGGATTAGAGACGCTGATGTGGCGAAGACGACTTTCAGGACGAGATATGGGTATTATGAGTTCTTTGTGATGCCGTTCGGATTGACGAATGCTCCTGCTGTCTTCATGGATTTGACGAATCGCGTCTTTAGCGAGTATATTTATCGTTTCGTGATTGTCTTCATAGATGATATTCTTGTGTACTCGAGGAGCTATAGAGTGCATAAGGAGCACTTGAGACTGGTGTTGCAGAAACTGAGAGACTCACAGCTTTATGCGAAATTCAGCAAGTGTGAATTTTAGCTGTATAAGGTGATCTTTTTGGGTCATTTCATATCTGCATAAGGTATTTCGGTGGATCCTAGTAAGGTCGAAGCAGTTCTTAACTGGGAGCGACCTAGGAATGTTTCTGAGATCCGTAGTTTCTTGGGTTTGGCTGGCTATTATAGACGTTTCATTGAGAAGTTTTCTTCGATAGCCAAGCCGATGACGCAGTTGACCCAGAAAGATAGGAAGTTTATTTGGACAAATGAATGTGAGTCGAGTTTCCAGTTGCTTAAGGAGAAGTTTATTAATGCTCCTGTGTTGGCTTTGCCTTCGGGTTCTGGAGGTTTTGTTGTTTGCTCCGATGCTTCTCTGAGTGATCTGGGTTGTGTATTGATGCAGAACGAGCAAGTGATAGCTTATGCGTCTAGACAGTTGAAACCCCATGAGACGAGATATCTCGTTCATGATCTAGAGTTGGCTGTAATTGTTTTTGCGTTGAAGATTTGGCGTCATTATTTGTACGGCGTGCAATTTGTGGTGTACACGGACCACAAGAGCTTGAAGTATGTCTTCACTCAGTCAGATCTGAATGTGAGGCAACGCCGTTGGATGGAGTTGCTCAAGGATTTTGACTGTGAGATTCAATATCAGCCTGGGCAGATGAACTTAGTGGCAGATGCTTTTAGTAGGAAATCCCAGCCTGCGATGTTGACATATGTCTTCACTCAGTCAGATCTGAATGTGAGGCAACGCCGTTGGATGGAGTTGCTCAAGGATTTTGACTGTGAGATTCAATATCAGCCTGGGCAGATGAACTTAGTGGCAGATGCTTTTAGTAGGAAATCCCAGCCTGCGATGTTGACATCGATGAATATATCCAAAGTTCATGAGGATTTGGGGACTTCTGTATGGCGTTTTCAGCCAGAGGATCAGTACTTCGTGGTTTCTTCTTGTCAGGTTGACACAAGTTGTTGCAGACATTAGAGCAGCACAGAGGACTGACCCGTACCTTCATGAGTTGAAGATTAAAGCCCAAAATGGTCAATCGGAAGATTATTCTGTTGCTTCTGATGGATGTCTGAGATTTCGTGGTAGATTTTTTGTTTCGAATTTGATTGATCTGAAGGAAACCATCTTGAATGAGGCCCATTGTACTCGTTACAGTGTGCATCCGGGCGAGAAAAAGATGTATCATGCCTTGAAGTCTCACTACTGGTGGGAAGATATGAGGAATGATATTTCTGGATTTGTAACTCGATGTTTGAATTGCCAACAGGTCAAGGCAGAGAAATGAGACCTGGTGGATTGCTACAGAGTTTAGAAGTGTCACAATGGAATTAGGAGCACGTGGCCATGGATTTTGTGACTCACTTTCCTCGATAGAATAGGGGATGTGATGCGATTTGGGTGGTGATTGATAGGATTTCGAAGTCAGACCATTTCATTCCCTATGATGTGAGATGTTCTATGAAGAAGATGGTTAGACTATACATTGATCATGTGGTTAGATTGCATGGAGTGCCGGTTTCGATAGTGTCTGATAGAGATCCACGATTTACTTCCCGATTCTGGAAGAGCTTGCAGGAAGCGATGGGTTCGATATTGGCAAGGAGTACAACTTATCACCCTCAGACAGATGGCCAATCCGAGAGGACCATTGAGATTTTAGAATACATGCTGCGAGCTGTTGTGTTGGATTTTAGTGGTGGCTTGCAGGATTCTTTATCCTTGGTCTAATTTTCATATAACAACAGCTACCAAGTGACTATTGGGATGGCACCATTTGAAGCTTTGTATGGTCGAAAGTGTAGATCTCCAATCTGCTGGGAAGAGGTTGGTGAGAAAAAAACCAGATTTAGTTGATTTGGAGTAGAATGAAAGCTGCACAAGATCGACATGATATTTATGCTAACAAGAGAAGTAGATCTCGGGAGTTTGAGGTTGGCGATCGAGTATTTTTGAAAGTTTTTCCTTTCAAGAGCATGATGAGATTTAGATTTAAGGGTAAATTAGCTCCTAGATTTGTTGGTCCATTTGAGATTGTTGAGAGGATTGGGTCTTTGGCTTATCGATTACAGCTGCCTGATGAGTTAGCAGCGATGCATGATGTGTTTCATGTGTCAATGTTGAGAAAATATGAGCCAGATCCGTCTCATGTGCTGAGGACTGATGAAGTTGAGTTGGATTCTACCTTGAGCTATGTTAAATATCCAGTGTAGATTTTGGATAGGAAGGAGAAGCAGCTGAGGAACAAGACTATTCCGTTGGTAATGGTCCAATGGAGCAAGCATGGTAGGGAAGAAGCTACCTGGGAAGTTTAAGAAAAGATAAGACAGGAGTGGCCTCATCTGTTTGAGCGATGACAGTAGATTTCCAGGTAAATCTGCTGACTTGTTGATTCGTGCTTTGAGTTGTTTTGTGCTCATGATTTGTGGCTTTTGTTAAGCATTGAGTCATGCTGGGCAGATTTTTTGTCTGAGTTTTGGTGAATTTTTGGTGTTTTCAATCATTCTGATTGTTGTGATTTCTAGGACGAAATCCATTTCTAGTGGAGGAGAGTGTGAGGACTAGAAATTGTTAATTGGTGATTAATGAAATAATCATATTTGGATAAGTATTAACCAAGGAAATGTTAACCATCGGGTTTTCAGATTTGAAGGATTTGGTTTTTCTGTTGGTGATTTTCAGATTTGAGGTAGAACGGATCAGATGTGGACTGTTGGTCGCTATCGGGTGGCTTGGAACAGATCCGCTTGGCGCAAAAGGATTTGAGAAGATCATACTCAGGTATGATCTGCTTTGCTGTATTGCGCTTGAGTTGAGTGTTGTCGGGGATTGGTATCGGAAGGTATCAGATTTGAGATGTTTTGGAGGCTTTGAGTTGAGAGAACAGGTTTGGGTAGCGGAATCTAGAGTTGGAGGTAATGCGACGTCGTATCGTGTTACCATATTTGACGTTGGTTGAGTGAAATCTGTTCAGAGGGAGTGAGCAGATGTGCACGTCAATTTGGGGAAGTCAAGTGTTGGTCAACGGTACTGTGTGGACCGGTCTGGTTCGTGAGTTGGTGTAGACCGATGCGGTTAAATGATTTCATATTTGACCAAAGCTGGAGGAGCGAGCGAGTCTTTGTCACGAGATCTGTATGTTGGAGCGGGACTTCAACGCGACATCGTTTGGTGATTGAGGAGAGGATAGCGTAGAAAAGTCATATCTGAGTTAGCGTCCAGATATGAGTGATTGACATTCACTGTAGCTTTGACTGGGAGATTTAAATATAAGTGTCGAGCAACACTTAGTTGATTTTGAACCCGATATTTCTTATCTTTTTCTCGAGAGTTTCCCGAAACCCTTACTGTTCATTCGAACCTTTCTCCATCGATTGTCGTCGATTTACGCTGCCGTATGGAGCAATATTGGTGGCGCTGAGCTCGCCATCCTTAGGGCTTTCGATTGATACCATTTTGGAGACTTGAATCGACGAGTTGAGGGAGCGCGAAGTAGTTGCAGAGTTCGATATCTTCGCGATTGTTGTCCAGTGGTTCTTTCGTTCTTGAGCAGCTTTGGATTTGGGCTCGTAGGTATCTTCTGTTGAATTCTTGAAGAGCTAGTAGAGCAGCTGATTGAGAAGGCTGTTGGAGCTGTGTGCTGCGGGATCTGTCGAGGTATTAGAAGCTATTTGAGGTGCGGATTTGAGCTTATTTAAACAGCTTTGGCATAAGCATGAGAATGTTTCCAGCGTGTTGAGAATTCTGTGACTGAGTATTTACGTGAACAGAATTGCTTGACTGTGATTTGATTATCTGTTTTGTTTACATATGATTTATGTTTGTTAGTGAATTGATTTTGACTGGCATTCACGCATACATATTGAGGCTGGCTCTTGTTGATGCCCGAATTGAGCTAGCGTTGTGATCGGCCGGCTGAGTTGTCGCGCCTGAAAGGTCCAATGCTATCATCGAGGTAGTGGCCGGATGAGTTGTCGCGCCTGAAGACCACTGAGCTGTGATGGTCGACTGTGTGTTACTCCTAAAGATCCCGGATCAATGATTTCCACAGGCTGATTGGCTGTGCCTGGTGTTGAGGCTTTTCTGATTTGCCAGCTGAGTTGTTGGCCTTGATTACCGATGTTCTTGGCACCCTCATTCATATCATGACTTGAAATATTGCATGTTTTATGAATTGTTGTTTTATGAGTGCTCTTCGTACTGAGGTTTGACCTCGTTTCTTTTCCCCGTTTTGGGCTGCTTTGGTCGGTGTTGACCTTTGCAGGTTTATCAGGTAATCCAGTTGGACAGAGTGGAACGTCTGTTGGAAGATCCCCGCTTTGTGTCCCAGTTATGTGTTGGGGATCCGGATCCACCCCCCGGTCAGGCAGCGGAAGAACAAAAAAATAGAACCGGGAGGCGATCAATACGATAATCAAAATCTACATTCTACGACATTCATAGGATGTTTAGCGTGTTACCTCGCTGGCACTTGTGCCTGGCTCCAACCGGTGTTTCAAGAACCCGGCGCTTCTCGGTAGATTGAGGTAGTTACGCCAATCCGGTCCCACGACCGGATCCGAGACTCCTTCGTCAGACTGCACTAGAAGTCCTGACGAGATCAGCACGAACGGATTCTCCTCGTCGAGTTGGCCGGAAACAAATTTCCGGCGACAACGGGGCGGCGGCGGCGGCGGCGCACGGCGGCGGCGGCGGCGGCGTGAGAGTGGAGAGGAGGGAGGCGGCGCACGCTAGGGTTAGGTTTAGAGTAGTCTAGTTGTGTTAATCAAGTCACTAAACTAAGCCTAATATATATAGACTTAAAGTTGGATTTGGGCCGGTCCAACGGGCCCGGGTCCAAATGACGATATCAATCGCTGCGACTTCATCGTAACTCCGATCGCCGATCAGATCGGACCGATCGACTCAGTTTCCAAAACTGAATGTTATGATGTGAAAAACAATTTTTCAGATTATCAAACCCCAAATAGCAAAATGACCGTTTTGCCCCTCAACAGAGTCAAATCCCGGTTTGACCCCTGTTGACTTTTAGGAAGTCGCACTTCCCGAAACCCTCTTCTCATGCTCAACACATTGAGCTGAGTATCCGTGTGGGAATTTCGAATCCAGTACTTGTGTGACCCTCAATGGTTCAGGGATACAGCTAGCCGTGGGCCCACAACCATTGTGGCTCCGGAATCACAATTCCGGACCTGCCCAACGGATCATGGTAAAGCGTCTAGCAACATCGCCCCATGATCCCCTAGGTATCACTGATAGTGCCTGCAAGAACCAGTCGGTCGTGGTTAGCGTACAGTACGGTCTTTGCAATCCATATATCCCGATCAGATCAACGACCATTGGTAAATCGAGAGTCGCTAGAGATCCCATAGCTATGCATACATCTTGGAGATCAAATAGTGACATCGCGAGTGCAACTAGGTAAACACATTTACCTAAAACACATACAGTACTCTGGCCAGAGTTTTATACACTATTATCTCCTCAGATAGCATA
>KQ986342.1:136344-162257 GCA_001598015.1 Dorcoceras hygrometricum
GCATACATCTTGGAGATCGAATAGTGACATCGCGAGACGAGTGTAATAAACACATTTACCTAAAACACTTCTAGTACTCTGGCCAGAGATTTGCACACTATTATCCCCTTAGATAGCATAGGATATCCACGCATGTCTGCGAGCGGTGAATCCTCGACAATGATGCATCGACTCCTACATGCATTGGGGTCTCACCCAATCCCGACGCCTGGTGACCCCAAGTGAGTCGGCAAATGGGTCAAAGTGAGACGCCTATCATGTAGAGTCTCAATGACGTTTCGAGTCTTGAGGACTAGTCAGTACAACCAAGACCTCGGACTTATCCACTCGACAAATGGTAACCACTTGGAAAGTCCGAAGGAGGGTAGTTCGATAGATCACCAGGTCACTATCTATCTGCATGCTCAGAACATCACAATGTTCCCTACCAATGAAACATGGTACTTCGCATCGCAGATACTAGTCTCGAACTCGGGCGGCCTTATCCTCATTTTGACGGCCCAATCGACTAGGAACATGTTTAGAGCACACAACGACTATTAGATGTGTTTCATGGTAGCCGTCATACCCACTATCACATCTAACATACGCTTTAGTGTATTATAGGTCTTTACTCAACACAATTGTAAATCATTACACACATAATGAAAGTAAAGAATGCCATATAAAAGAATGCGAATATCATATATAAAGATCGTTTGTACAAGAGTCAATAAAACCCACACGCCACAAGTTGGCTAGTTGGGCATCTACTCTAACATTATGTACTTATGTATTGATATATAGAGCCAGAGCATGTCCAGTGCCTATAGTATTTGAGGGGATCTGTATTTGATATTTGTTGCCTGTTGCTGATGTTGTCGGATTTTTAGTTTGAATCCTTATTTTGATTATGAACTTATTTTGGAATGATATTTTGGATCAGGCCCAATTTCGAATATTTTTAGCCCTTTTTTAATTCTTCCTCAATATTTGTAATTAATTGAATAGTTAATCCTTGATTTAGCGCATCGGGCCTGACATTTTGGCATCAGAGCTTAAACTGGGATAAGCTCGATTTCTTTTCCATCACACTCGAATCTAGTCACAAAGTTTGAGCTTTTGTTTCTGATTGACTCTTTGATTTCCGTGTTGTTGATATCTGCCTCTGTGATATATTTGTTGGTTCTTACCTTGAGCTTTGATATATGCCGCCGAGGAGATATAGAGGTAGAACCACTAGGCGGACAGTTGAGGAGTCTAGGGCTCTTGAGAGCGATGAGGATGTTGCTCAGTCGAGTGAACCTTTGCATCATCGGGCTAGAAAGACAGAGGTGGAAGATGTGACTAGGAAGATTGGCGATATGGAGCTAGTTCTGGCTACGTTCCAATGGACGAATCCCCCTACGTTTACTGGTGCCGAGGGTGGTCTGGTGGCTGAAGGCTGGTTGGAACATATGGAGGAATTGTTTGACGCGGTAGAGTATTCTCAAGAGAAGAGATTGAAGTTAGCTGTGTTGCAGTTGAGGGAGAATGCTCAACGGTGGTGGAAGGGTACTTCCTGAGTTATGAGAGAGAGTGGGACTTTGATTACTTGGGAGAGCTTCTGTGCAGCTTTTCATCAGGAGTATACCATTGAGTCCTACTACAATAACCACGAGCGAGAGTTTGACAATCTAAAGCAAGGGAACTTGAGGATAGCTGAGTATGCTATACAGTTTTCGTCGCTTCTGTCGTATGTTCCCATGTTGCTAACCAGGAGAGAACGAAGAGGAACAAGTTTCTGAGAGGTTTGAGGCCTGAATTGTTCCGTATGATGTTGGCTGGTTCTCCTGTGACGTATGCTGAGGCAGTGGATAGAGCCGTGGACATTGAGGAGAGTCTATTGGAAGCGCAGAATCAGGTTCAGCCGATAGCTGGACGCGTCTTTCAACCTGTGCTAGAGGTGGCGCAACCGTTTCAGCCTCCTTAGACGTTGCAGCAATCGAATCTCCAGAGGTTCAAGCCTCGAGGGAAGCAGTTTAAGAGACGGTCGAATTCGAGCTCATCTGGTTCTGTTAGTTCTGGTGGCAGTGGATCAGGAACTGTGACGTGTGGACAGTGCGGAGGTAGGCATATGACTTCTCAGTTCGAGGTCTTTGCCATCAATGTGGCCAACCGGGACATTTCGCTAGAGTGTGTCCTTTGATGGGTGGACAGCCTATGAGTCAGTCGCAACAAGGTTCGGCTGGTGGTTCTTCGCAGAGACCGCAACCTTTTGTTCAGTCCCAACGATCTGGATTCCAACCCCGTGAACCGTCTAGGTTTTGAGGACCTTCTAGACCTCAGTTTCCGGGACCGCAGCAAGCTCATGTGAATGCCTTGACGAGAGAGCAAGCTGATGAGATGCCTGGAGGAGTGATTGCAGGTACTTGTACTATCTTTGATTTTCCTGCACGAGTTTTGTTTGATACTGGACCATCACCCTCGTTTATATCTGATTTGTTTGTGTATGAGTGTGGCTTGAGTTCTTCCCCACTGTGTGATGTTGTCTCTGTATCTACCCCTACTGGCGTGAGTTTGTTGTCCCGTGAGGTGGTTTTGGATTGTGTGATTAGAATTGATGGGAACGTGTTTGTGACTAACCTGATTGCCTTGGAGATGAGAGATTTTGACTGCATCTTGGGTATGGATCTGTTGATCGGATCTGATTCACTCCAAGTTGATTACACCGGTCCGATGTTCCAGAACCTCACAACTGATGTCGATTCCATCATGAAAATGCAAAGGCATTTGAGTGGACACCTTGAAATGCTTCAAAACGAGTTCATCAAGCTTACCATAAATGCAAAAGTTGCGGGAAGGCTACAATAATCTGACAAGAGCATAGTCTTTGATCGAATTACATGATGTTTGTAGACTTATACTCAACTCTGGTAAGTAATACAAAGTTCAATCCTCCATGCCATACAGAATCCATTGGTTTCTAAAATGGAGAATATTAGAGGATATGACTCTACACCTGGAGCAGGGGATTCAAGTACCTATAGCAAAAGTTTAAGTCGGTATCATCTGCGATGAGTCGGCTCAATCAAAATTGAGACTTCGGATTCTTGTTCTGATTCCTCAAATCAAACCTTTCCTCGGGGATTGAAGAGGAAGAGATCAACCTTATAGCTCAAACTAACAAGGAAAAAACTAAGGTTGATACTAACAAGATTTTAATATATCTTTTTTAGGTCTATCAAAATAAATGGGAAATTAAATCTAGGACATGGATTAATCTGGAAACATGTTGAGTTGATATAACAAGAAAATATCCAAAGATTTGGATGAGTCATAATGCTCGTCCAAAGATGTCAAGTCCTATTATGATTTAGGGGCTCTTGCATCAGTTTATACCACTTCTCCAGGATTATTGTAAATATCACTTTTACCAAATTGGATCCATTTCTTCGGATCGTGCATGCCATGTTAAAAATAAAGAACAATGCAGAATAAAAATATAGAAAACGTGATCTGTTGAGTTGCAATAACTCCGGTTCTTGAAGGTTTGAGCACCAAAAGCTATATCGAGTTTGGTTTGAAATGCCCATCAGAAAATACTCGACATACTCTCTGAAAATTGAATTTAAAACTGTTGAGTTAAGCGTGCATGGGTGGGAAAAGTATTGGGATGGATGACCTCCTGAAAGTTCTCGTACGTCAAGCTGCTGACGTTGTGTCGATTGATCTGGTTGTCCATGTGGGCTCTAAAAGTATGATGCCAGATGTGACGCCCTCACTCGAGAGAGTCAACGGATTGGAGTAAAAATATTAAAGTGGAAAGATGAAAGGGCTAAATGCGATAAAGTGGAAGCTGTATTTCCTTCCAAGGCTTGTATTATAGAACAGTTAATACAAACAACAGTAAGGTCAGGTTTGGAATACAAAAATTTCATTCGAATTACAAACAGGATATTACAACTTCTTGCATTCTATATGAATCCCACTATTGTTGTAATAGATCATAATACAGTTTTGAAAAGCTAAAAAACAACAATGCGGAAACGTTGGCATTCAATAAACACACAAGCCCCCAAGCTGGTTCAGCTCGCACCTCCCGCCTATCCCTGAGCTGCCTCACCTGCACCAAGGAAACTAATAAGCCTAGGGCTCAACTAGTAAAAATTGAAGATAACAAGACCACATAATGCAGGCATAAGTTTACATAAGCTCAAGACATAATTTAAAGGAAGTCCGCTTAAGCTCAAATCTTCTCTTAAAAAAATTAGATCGGGACATCAACCCAGATAGCCTTTATTTCTATGTGATTTATGGCCTAGAAGCTCTCCTTAGGTCTAGGCGCTTGATCAAGCTAACATCTGAATTCAGAAATTGGGGAAATAAATACCAACTTAGCTGTGAAAGGGATTATAATTTGCTAACCATAATCCTGTCCCTTTCCTCGTGAAGGGGAACTCTGGTCCGTCAACCAGCTCACTTACCATTCCTGTGGACCGTCTGTTATCTACGCCATAAATGCTTTAAAACTGAAATTCACTTCCTTTAAACTGTTGAATTATCTTTTAAAAAATGCACTTGATCGGAGTCCGATCACTTAAACTCGTGGGGTTCACTTCTTTAAAACTCATTTAACTTTTAGAACCTCACTGAGCGTGCAGCTGGGCTGCGAGCTGATGGTAACTGAAAAATACGCTCTGGTGAATAATTGAAGAACAAAGTGTCAAAGAGTTAACAATTATCTCAATAAGGAGAAATGTATAATAAATTACTGAGATTGGAATTATTCTGTGAAATCTGTTCAATGAAAGTGAAGATCTGAACTTGAGAAAAGGTAGTCCAGCACGGATTCAAGCTAGATCAGCTCGCGACTGGGTAGTCAGCTCGGGTAGAAAGGTTAAGTGTTGTCAATTCAGTTTTGGATGGAACAGCTCAGCTGAAGGGTACTGTACCAGCACGAGATAAATCAGTTCAGCTGGAGGATACTGTACCAGCACGAACAATCTCTAAACAGATCAGCTCAGCTTATCCAACCGGAACATAAATCTCGATCAAACTAGCACCGCCTATCCATTCAGAGTCATATCCAGAACTCTACAGAACACCGGAACTAATAATCTTTTCCATGGTTCATACGTGAAATTGAACCTGTACAGCTCACTGTTTTTGAAATACAGCCTTGTTCTTGCTGAAATACAAACGGGTGAGTTTTCTCAAAACTATAAACATCACTGTTGTGAACCCACAACTTTCATACTTCAATCTTTTGAATAAAACGTGAACATGAACTGAACTGAAACTTACACATGCACCAGGAAAGCAATCAATAGGAAACAAAGAAACAATATATGTTTTCCAGATGCAGCAAAGAATCAGCTTTACTCTCTTTATCCACGAATCACAAAGAATAGAGGACGTTGGTTGATTGTCACCACAAGCTCAAGCTGTCGAGCTTCAACGTATTTTTAGAACTGAAGTTTTTTTTTTGTGAAAGTGAGCTCTATCATTTTGTAAGAAGTATGATTGGTAGTAGGTATATAGTACTAGAAGAGGCATGGGTCACCTTACCAACCCACATAATTTATCAAAAACCCCCTACTACATCTTTAAATTTTGAAATCTACTACTATAATTTTATTGAAAACTGAACTCACAAATCCAAAGCATTTTATATAACTCGCTGCCAGCTCAGGGTTGTTCTTGGGGTGCATCCTTCCGGGAACCTTCTGGACCGTGCTTCTAAGCTGGAAGAGAAGAATCAGCTTACGTAAAAGAACCAGCTTTAGCGATAGCTGGAAGAGCAAATATCAAAACAGTCCTTCAAAAGAAAAAGGCTAAAAGATGTGGTCCTATGGATCTTGGAGCGTTACACCATATCTTAACGTGTAATACTATCTCTGAGGGGAATAGGGCCGACGATAAGGTAAGGGTTAAGACTAATCTCTAAGGGAAATGAGATAGCACCAAGAGTTAGACAAGCACCATCCTTGGACTCATGGGCCTAATAGCCCAACCCTAACAGCACAACCCTAACACACCCAATAGGTGCACTGTATGCTGCCACATTATAAGGAAATAAAGTTGCACCTTGGCTAACAGCTATAGCTTTTGGCCAAGTGGTAAGCTCTTGATCCTAAAAATTGGTATCATAACAAGGTAACGGGTTTGAGTCACCCAAGAGGTATTTTCTATATTTCTTTGGTGGGGGATTGTTGAGTTAAGCGTGCATGTGTGAAAGAAGTAATGGAATGGGTGACCTCCTAAAATGTTCTCATACGTCAAGATGCTGACGTTGTGTCGGTTGATATGGTTGGCCATGTGAGCTATAAAAGTGTGATGCTAGATCTTAACGGGTAATACTATCTATGATGGGAATAGGGCCGACGGTAGTATAAGGATAAGACTGATCTCTAAGGAAAATGAGACAGCACCAGCAGTTAGACACGTACCTCCTTGGACTCATGGCCCTAAAGCCCAACCCTAACGCACATAATAGGTGTACTCTGCGTTGCCATATTATTAGGAAATAAAGTTGCATATTGGCTAACAGCTATAGCTTTTGACCTAGTGGTAAGTGTTTGATCCTAACAAAAAATTTTAAAACATGTAGGAGTCTAAGCTCTAAACAAATATTCGGATATTTGTTCCTGGAAGTTCAAACAGAAATGAGTTTGATCTTGTTCAAAATGATTTGTTTGTCTGAGCTGATTCTGACATGTTATGTTCAGTAGGCTCTGTTAAGAACTGATACACTGATCTATTATGCTCTTTATTTGCACTGATCTAATGCGAAGCTCCAATCTGATCTGTTCACTGGCCTATTCTATTCTAATCTGATCTGAACTATTCTGCTCTGTTCTATTTTGTTTTGATCTGATCTAGACTGTTCTTCTCTGTTCTATTATATTTTGAATTGTACTTAACTGTTCTGTTCTTATGCTCTGTTCTATTCCGTTCTAATCTTGTTGGATTGAAAATACAGTTTAAATATAGCTCGGGAGTTCAGAAAAGGGGGTTGAATGAACTCCTTCACAAATTTCCCGAAAATACTTTTCAAAAAGATTTTAAAACCTTCGGCTTCCTCTAAGATGAGTTACCAGTTTTGGCGGATCCAGTATGCTGCTATTCTCTCGGATAACAATAAAAGATGAGGAATGAACTCGATTGAATAGTGAACAAATATACAAAATCAAAAACTGTAAGCAGTAAATAAATGTTGTAAAGTAAAAGGGACAAAAGTTTGTTTATGGAAGTTCGGAGCTTAAAATCATACGTCTCCCCTTCTTCCTTGAACAGGAAGGATCCCACTAGAAGACTTTGATTACAACAGCTCCTGCTGCAACCCGATCTGACGGCCCGCAAGCTGCAAGAACTCATAGTAACACCATGACAGAAACAGATGTGCAATCTGTTCTGCAAATAGTTTAAGATTTCACGCTTTCTAGGCACTTTATTTTTGATTTCCAAGCAATACACAATATTACAGAGTGGTTACAACTCGAATGAATAAATGTAAGGCTATTTGAGTGTAGGTTGTAATGAATATGACGATGAACAATGAGATTTGAGTGACGTGAATTATGCAGCGTATCAGTATGTAGCTTGAGTGTTTGTAGAATTCTGTGTATGTCAAGATTCAAAAGATTGTCTCGTCGTTCGTTCATGTGTCAAAAATTCGTTCCATTCTTCTGTTTATCGTCCTATATATATAGAGATTTCCATCTCTATTAATCGAAAAATGAAATGCTATACCGGCTAGTTGATTTCTTTCCTTCTAAGAAGAACTTGCCTTTTCTATTTCCTTCTAAGAAGAACTTGCCTTTTCTTCTACCCAAATCACAGGAAAGGTACCGTTGAGTCCAAATATAGCTTCCGATAATTTTCCAGTAATTAAGCATCCGATTGATTTAAATTGATCTGATAGAATCACGTCTATATTGATAACTGTACGTTCTAAGCTGTTCTCTGTATACGTGATCTGAAATCTTGTAAGCTCTGAGCTGTTACATGAAACTGTAGAATTCTCTTTAGATCTGATCCAAAACCTATCTGAGCTGATCTCTGCTAAGCTGAATCTTTTTCACGTCTGATCTGATGTACAATATTACGCTGATCTGTAAATGTTCCTCTGAGTTGTTTTGTAAACTGATAGAATCAACACTGAACAGCGACTTAGCTCTTCAAGCTCTGATCTGAAATTTTCTAGGCTCTAATGTAAAAGCCGCTGGCTGTCGGATCGGGTTGTTACAAGAGCAGTATCAATCAAATCTTCTAGTGGAAAAACTTCTGTGGAGGAATAAGGGGAGACGTAGGAGATTAAACTCCGAACTTCCATAAACAAATTCTCGAACCCTTTTACTTACTGCATTTACGCATTTCATAACTGTACACTGTTGAACTGGGTTCTTTCCGTACAATTTCATTTGTTACCCAATACAACAAATTATCACAGAGAACCCTCCAAGCTGATAACTCGGTTTAGAGGTTTGCCTCGAGGGTAAATATTTTTGAAAATAGATTTTCATTAAAATTAGCAGAGGACTTCATTCACCCCCCCTCCTGAATTCTTGAGCTGCTTTTGTGATCCTTTCCGATCCTAACAGAGGTAGTGTCCATACCAACTTGTGCTGCTTTCTAAGCCCCAGATAGGATGCCATTGCAATTCTGTGAGCCTCAGCCATCACCTCTATAATTAACATGTCTACTCGTGCGAAGGCATCGCCAGGGACAAAAATTTTTCGCCATGCATTCAACATTTTTCTAATGAATAGTTCTATGAATTTCGCATGCGCCATCAATCTTCGATTGACGGCTTCTCGAAGACACTCTGTCTCGGTCCATCGAAACAGCTTAGCCATATTATCTTCTAAGAATGTCTTCAAGGCTTTATCATTGGTCCAAGCATCCCGTTTTAATTGAGCCACTTTGGCAAATACAGAGTCTCTAACCTGTACGTAGAACCCAAGATCTACAAAGATTAAATTCACCATCTCCTTAACCGGATTGCCCTTCACGTTCTCAACCAAATCCTTCTTTCCTTTGTCAGTAGGGGCAATCTGTGGAAGAGATCTCTTGCGCCAGTTCACTTCATTGACATGAATGCCCGGACACCACCTGACCTCAGTTAACGGTTCTTTTGACATGGACGAAGGAGGAAAGGCTCTTCTTGTTTGAAAAGTCCATGTATGATCCTCCAGAGATAAAGACTCATCATCAGGTACAGTTAATGTAGAGACTGAACTTTTTATAACTTAATTTAATAAGTTTGGGGTTCGAATTGAAAGATACTAAAAATTTGAACTTGGTTTAAATTAAAAAACCATCAAATTTCTGGACTAAATTGCAAAAGAACAGGAATTTCATTCATCGAACAGGAAAAACAGATATAGATCTGTTCATATAACTACGCAGAATTGTATACAACATTCGAAGGTACAATTTTGTTGTTCAAGACAAGAAATCGGTGTTCTTCTATGTTTCAAAAGCTGTAACTATAATTTCTGTACAACAAAACAGAAGAAATATAAACAAAACGGAAGCTATTGTCCATAATAAACACCTCTGATTTGTTCTAGCTCGCACCATCCAGCTCCCTATTTCTCATCACCTGCACTCAAGAAAACTAGTGAGCCTAGGGGCTCAACAAGAAAATCTAGAATAGCAGAAGCAGGCAATACAAGCATAATAATATCTTTATCTGTACTGAAGTTCAAAAGCTAACCAATATGTATTCTGGAATACGAAAATCTGGAAACTGTAAAACTGGGAAAGCATAACTGCACATGTTTTAAAACAATTACTTGCATTTTAAATTAAGTAAAAGAAACATTTCTTTAAGCAGTGGTCGTAAACAACCAAGTACTCTGTATTTATTTTCTATTACTATTATTACGGCTCAGATACTTGTATATAGGTCAAGTTCGTTTGATCAAACTCATCTGTAAACAGGCTTTGGGGGAATAAATCCATCTTTACTATGTGAAAGGTTATAAAGATCTGTCGACCTGTAATGCTGATACTTCCTGATTCAAGGGGCACACTGGTTCGTCAGCCAACGTACTCACCCTTCCTATGGTGACCGTCTGTTATCTTTGCCATAATCTCTAAACTTTCATTAAACTTTCTGTAGTGTCTTTTCTTTTTTTTTTCAGGCATGGTTTGCCGTTTTAAAACGCTATTGATGTTCGTAAACTATTGGGAGTTCAATTGAAGAAGAACACTGAAATCAGCTCGAAGTAGGAACAGTATGCAAGCGTACCAGCTTAGGATAGAAAATCAGATCTGGGCTGTTTGGTCAACTCAGATTAGATAAAATCAACACAACTTAATGAGCAGATCAGATTACGACGGTCAAACAACGTCAACTCAGCTCAGACTAGGAAATCAGATCACAACATAAAACAGCTCAGAGAAAGAAAACAGATCACGGATAATGAACAGCTCTGGAAAAACAGTTCGCGAACTTAGCACAAAATATCACAACTTAGAAGGTTCCTTAGTGAAGAAATAAAAAATATCTAAGGAAAATTCTAGAAACAAGAACACGTAAGCTGCTTGTAAGATACTGAAAAGCACGTAAGTTGCTTGTAAGCTATTGAAAAGCACGTAGCTACTTTTGAGCTGCTTTGAAGAACATCCCAGAAAACTCAGGAAGAAATTGGAACAAACATCATAAAACATTTTCTAACATCTTTTATGAATCAAAACTTTAGCAAACCAATACTTACATCAGAAAACATCATAACAATATCTGCGTTTGAAGAACATCAATAAAAGTTCTTAAACCTTTTACAATCACATAGAAACATGCAACAGAAACTATATATGCTTTCAAGAGTGTAGCAAGAAATAGAGTTTACTTGCCTTTTTCTGCGACAACGATTTCAGAGTTTATCTAGCCTGGATCAACACACAAACCCAATAGATTCCTGTGAAAAGCTTTGAAAACTTCATTCAGTTAATAGCAGAGAGCACCATTTTGTCAAAAGTATTTTGTTTGTGAATAAGAATGCATGATGTGTCTAGCAGCTTATATATGAATTCTAAATCTTAACAATTGAAACACATTTCATAAAAATTCTAGAATGTTTAAAAGTTCTACTCTAATTTTAATAAATAAATAGAGATGCAAACCGAACCATTTTATTTGAAAGAGGAAATAAATCAGCTTGTGTGGATCAGCTGGACAGCTCTTGCAACCGTGCCTCTAATCTGGAAAATCAACTTAAATACAAGCTGATTAACAATAGCATTTCAAATAGATCTCTCAATTATTTAAACTTTATAATTGGGGATTTAAAAGTTTCTGGGCGTTACAATTCTATACTCCTTAAAGAAATTTCGTCCCTGAAGTTTACTTACTTAAAAAATCTTGATAGCTGCTTAGCATATCAGCTTCAGCTTCCCAGGTTGCTTCCCTTTTTGAGTGGTTTGCCCGCTGTGTTAAGATAAAATTTATAAGTTTTGGTGATAAAAAAATAAGACCGAGAACTAATCTTGAGAGTTTCGCAGAAGACAAGGAAATTGAAGATTTCAGATTCCGTGACGTCATTAAGAGTTTCGCAGAAGACAAGAGTATTGCACTTTTCAGATCCCGTGACGTCACGCTATTGAGTTGCAGTTTCAGTTTAGAGAGTTCTAAGTCAAGCGTTGACATCTGAGTTGACCCTTCGGGAAGTATTCAGAACTGAGCAGAGTCAAGTATTCAGAGATTCAGTCTTTGTTGTCGGGTTGATGCTTTCGAATCAGATTTGGTTATTTGAATCAGTTCAGATATCGGGAATAGTTATTCAGATTTGATTCAGAAGCTACAGTGAGAGATCTGTTGTTAGAGCAAAGTTTATTCAGACTTGGGTAACAGATTGTGGTATATTGTTTCAGTTTCGATTATTTTCAGTTATGACAGTAGTTCAGATGTTGAGGCTATGAAATAGATTCTGGTATTTATTCAGTTTTTAAGTCTTTACTTCAGTAGTGAACGTATTCAGATGTTGAGTAAAGCTACTTTGAATCAGATGTGATTAATAGGAACGATTCAGATTTTGGGATATATGTGTAACGGAGCTTTCAGATGTCAGGACAGTATTTCAGATATTGAAGCATTCAGATGTTGCAATCATTCAGATGTATCTGTGCTTTCAGATGTAACAGCTACATTTACTCAATCAGCGATGAGATAACCAATTACTTCAAGGGAGAAAGAACTGTTTTAACGAAAAGAGCTTTCAGGCGTAAGGAACGAACAGCTTCAAATGCTATCATATGTTTAAATTGGAAAGAATCAATGATCGCGATTGAATCGTCCAAATGCCTGGAATTAAGGAGACAATGTCAGAGCTATTTTGGGTAATAGTACACAGTACACAGAGGACGTTATACGATGTTTACCCAAATATGGTTATACGACAATTCAGCCCTGACGAACACCAATTTACCTTCAGTGGAGCAGTTTATGCGGTTGTACAATATGATGAAGATATGCAGAGGAGAATATTTCTGACCGTTGAGGGCAAAGAGTATATATATGTGAGGAATGCAAATGAAGAAACTCTCCATCAATTTTTAGCGCTCGGTCATTCTTTGTTGATCTAGCTATCTCTTGCTCTCTCACAGTCGCTGGAATAACTCTCAAAAACTCAATCAAATCATTTTGAAGTTCCAGTGTGTCAATCTCGAAGAAAAGTTTCTTCGTTGTTCTTAATCGTTTAATCTTTGAGATATCTTCTGGTTTACATTTGTAAACAGTTCTTGTTGATAAAAGAACCAGAAGATTTACAGTACTAAAAAACCATTGTATTTCACTGTTATCATTCAGATTGAGTCTGTAACAAACGTGCTACGTGAATCCGTTTGAGAAAAGAATTAGTTGTTTGTATTCAGCAACTGCGTCTGCTTGTAGTTGGAGTTTTTAGGAGTTCACTTGGAGCGTGGCTCAGTGACCGGGTGTTTACAGTTTCTGTATTCATCAAATTCTTCTAGTGGAACCTTTCTGAAAAGGAAGAAGGGGAGACGTAGGATTTGATATCCGAACTTCCAGAAACAAATCTCTTGACCTTGCACTTTTAATTATTTGCATCGTATTTACATTTACACTGTTCACTGGTTAATAGACTTATTTCCGCACATTTACTGTTAGTCGAGAAATCAGCTTTTGGACTGAGATACCTTAAATCTGGTAACACAGATTTAAGTTAAGCGAGGCGCTTGTAAAAATTATTTTAAGGTGTCGAAAATTTAAAAATACTAAGGAGTTCATTCAACCCCCACCCCCCTTTTGAACTCCTAAGGCTGTTTTCCGATCCATATTGATCCTATAACGCTGAATATTTATCATAGGGTACTTTGTTTTTCTTAACCTACGATTCTCTCTTAAAAGAATCTTCGCTGGTGCTTCTTTGTAGGTCAGATCAGGTGCAAGCTGGATAGGCTCGTACCTTAGTACATGTGAAGTGTTTAAAATGTATGTCCTGAGAGCTGATATATGAAATACATTGTGAACTGCTGAAAACTGTGGAGGCAATGCTAGACGATAAGCTAAAGTCCCAATTCTTTAGAGTATTTCAAATGGTCCAATATATCTGGGACTTAGCTTGCCTTTTCGTCCAAATCTCATTATACCCTTCATAGGTGCTACTTTCAGAAATATGTGATCTCCTACTTCGAAATTCAGTTCGCAGCGATGGATATCTGCATAGCTCTTTTGTCTAATTTGTGCCATCTTCATTCGATCACGTATTCTTTTGATGGCTTCTGCAGTCTGTTCTATAATATCAGGTCCTATCACTGTTCTTTCACCTACATCATCCCAATGTATCAGTGATCTACACTTTCTGCCATACAATGCTTCGGATTGAGCCATTTCTATTGAAGCATGGTAAATATTGTTGTACGTGAACTCAACTAAGAGCAATTTAGGATCCCAGCTTTCTGCAAAATCTAGAGTACACGCATGAAGTAAATCCTCCAGTATTTGAATCACCCTTTCAGATTGTCCATCAGTTTGCGGATGGAAAGCTGTACTGAAGGTTAACTTAGTTCCCATGTAAGCTTTTCTAGAACACATAAGTGAATCTGGGATCTCGATCTGATATCGAACTTTGGATTCCATGGAGTTTCACTATTTCATTCACATACAGCTCATCATACTTATTAAAATCATACGTTGTCTTTACTGGTAAGAAGTGAGCTGACTTGGTTAATCTGTCGATAATAACCCAAATAGAGTTAAATCCATGGAGTATACTTGGTACCCCACTACAAAATTCATCGCAATGTCATTTCATTTCCACACTTAAAGGGAGGGGTTTTAACATCCCAGCTGGTCTCTGATGCTTTGCTTCTACCTGCTGGCATGTTAAACACTCAGAAACGAAATTGCAGATATCTCGTTTCATTCCTGGCCACCAAAAAAGCTGTTGTAAATCTTTATACATCTTCGTTCCTCCTGGGTGAATTGAATAAGAAGTGTTATGGGCTTCATTCATAATCTATGTGCGCAAGTTATCAGTTTGTGGTACCCATAACCTATCATGGTATTTCACAATTCCCTCTGTTGTAATATAAAGATTCCCAACTATTTCTTCATCTTGCTGATTCCATTTCTGTATTTGATCATCCCTTGTTTGACCATCTCTAATCCGATCTTTTAAATTAGATTGGATAGTAAGAACAGCTAGTTTTGCAGCACTCTTTTGCGTCACTACTTCCAGCTCAAATCTCTCAATTTCATTCGCTAATTTATCTGAACTGAAAAGTTGAGCTAATCGCATAGCTCTTATACTCAATGCATCTGCTACTACGTTAGCTTTTCTAGGCTGATATCTAATCACGCAATCGTAGTTTTTAACCAGTTCGAGCCATCTTCTTTGCATCATGTTTAGCTCCTTCTGGGTAAAGAAGTACTTGAGGCTTTTGTGGTCTGTAAAAATTTCGTTTTTTTCTCCCGTAAAGGTAGTTCCTCCAAATCTTCAATGCAAAAACCACTGCTGCTAGTTCGAGGTCATGCGTAGGAAGTTCGAGGTCATGCGTAGGATAATTCTTTTCGTGAATCCTCAGCTTCCTAGAGGCATAGGCTATCACTCTTTTATCTTGCATCAAAACAGTTCCCAATCCTGTCTTTGATGCATCTGTATAGATCGTAAAATTTCCTTTTCCAGATGGCAATGTTAAAACAGGGGCTTCTATCAATACCTGCTTTAACTTCTCAAAACTGGACTGAAATTCTTGGGACCAAACGTATTTAACATTCTTCTTGTTCAATGACGTTAAAGGGACAACTATTTTGGAACATCGCTCAGTAAAACGCCGGTAGTAACCTGCAAGACCTAAGAAACGTCTAACCTCTGTAACGCTCTTAGGTACAGGACATTCCCGAACTGCTTCTACTTTGGAGGGATCTACCTCTACTCCGTTCTTAAAAATTACATGACCAAGAAAAACAACCAAAGAGAACAGGAACATAAAACAGCAAATAGATAGAGCAAGTTATAAATGCTATGCTATGCATGAGAACATGAAGCTCAAAGGATCCAAAGGACTGCACATAGCTGAATGCCAAGACTGGAAGTGGTCACCGAATGTGTGAGAAAATGGGAGTTACCCAGGCGCTCGATCACACATGTACCTGTTGGGGATCCGGATCACGCCCCCGGCGAGGCAGCGGAAGAACAGAAAATAGATGCCGGGAGACGATCAATACGAGTAATACAAAATCATATTTTGTCATACATAGGGTGTTCAAAACACTACCTTGCTGGCACTTGTGCCTGGCTCCAACCGTAGTTACAATAACGTTGGCTCTTCACGGTATATTGCGGTAGATATCGCCAATCCGGTCCACGACCGGATACGAGACTCCTTCGTCACCTTGCACTAGAAGGCGTGACGAGATCTGCGCGGATGGACTCTCCTCGTCGAATTGTCCGGAAACGATTTTCCGGCGAAGCGGCGGCGGCGGCGGCGGCGGCGGCGTGCACCGGGCGGCGGCGGCGAGGCTTATGAGAGGAGGGGAGGCGGCGGCTAGGAGCTTAGGAGACTAGGGTTTGTTTTAGTGTTGTGAGTTGTGTATTAAGTCTAGGTTTAAGTCTAATTAAATAGACTTAAGTGTTGGACTTGGACCGGCCCAACGGGCCCGGGTCCAACGATGAACATTCAGTTCATCTCCACCACCGAGACTTCATCGTAACTCCGATCGCCGATCAGATCGGACCGATCGATTCAGTTTCCAAAACTGAACGCTATGATCTGAAAAACCGTTTTTCAGAACCCCAGTGCAAAATGACCGTTTTGCCCCTCAACAGCGGGAAACCCCGGTTTGACCCCTGTTGACTTTTAGGAAGTCGCACTCCCCAAAATCCTCTTCTCGCGCTCAACACATTGAGCTGAGTATCCATGCGGGAATCTCAAATCCAGTACTTGTGTGACCCTCAATGGTTCAGGGATACAGCTAGCCGTGGGCCCACAACCATTGTGGCTCCGGAATCACAATTCCGGACTTGCCCATCGGATCATGGTAAAGCGTCTAGCAACATCGCCCCATGATCCCCTAGGTATCACTGATAGTTCCTGCAAGAACCAGTTGGTCGTGGTTAGCGTACAGTACGGTCCTTTCAATCCATATATCCCGATCAGATCAACGACCATTGGTAAATCGAGAGTCGCTATAGATCCGATAGCTATACATACATCTTGAAGATCAAATAGTGACATCACGAGTGTAACTAGGTAAACACATTTACCTAAAACACTTCTAGTACTCTGGCCAGAGATTTATACACTATTATCCCCTCAGATAGCATAGGATATCCACGCATGTCTGCGAGCGGTGAATCCTCGACAACGATGCATCGACTCCTACATGCATCGGGGTCTCACCCAATCCCGACTCCTTATGACCCCAAGTGAGTCGGCAAACGGGTCAAAGTGAGACGCCTATCATGTAGAGTCTCAATGACGTTTTGAGTCGTGAGGACTAATCAGTACAACCAAGACCTCGGACTTATCCACTCGACAAATGGTAACCACTTGGAAAGTTCGAACGAGGGTAGTTCGATATATCACCAGGTCACTATCTATCTGCATGCTCAGAACATCACAATGTTCCCTACCAATGAAACATGGTACTTCGCATCGCAGATACTAGTCTCGAACTCGGGCGGCCTTATCCTCATTTTGACGGCCCAATCGACTAGGAACATGTTCAAAATACACAGCGACTATTAGATGTGTTTCATGATAGCCGTCATACCCACTATCACATCTAACATACGCTTTAGTGCATTCTAGATCTTTACTCAACGCAATTGTAAATCATCATACATACAATGAAAGTAAAGAATGCCATATAACAAATGCGAATATCATATATAAAGATTGTTTCATACAAGAGTCTATAAACCCACACGCCACAAGTTGGCTAGTTGGACATCTACTCTAACAGTACCAACCACAAACAGATTACAGGGATGGCCGCAACTCATGTGAGAGAATGGGAGCTACCAGGGCGTTCAATCACACGAAATACCAGCACAGCTAGAACAGAAGGCCACAACGCATGTGAGAGAATGGGAGCTACCCAGGCGCTCAATCACACGCACCCTGTCAACAAGGATTAGCTCAAAGCAGACAACAACAGATCAGAGGTTCTCACAGCAGGCTGTTAACAAAGGCTCGCAAAGGAATGAGCAGAACATCATGACATGCGTGTATGCATAATAACAGCTTGCAAGATAACATACACAAACAGATGTAAGTAACAGCACAAGAATAACAGCATACACACAGCTCAACATAACAACACACGCTCATTTATACACATCAATCACACGCACCCTGTCAACAAGGATTAGCTCAAAGCAGACAACAACAGATCAGAGGTTCTCACAGCAGGCTGTTAACAAAGGCTCGCAAAGGAATGAGCAGAACATCATGACATGCGTGTATGCATAATAACAGCTTGCAAGATAACATACACAAACAGATGTAAGTAACAGCACAAGAATAACAGCATACACACAGCTCAACATAACAACACACGCTCATTTATACACAAGTCCATCTCAAAGCTGTAAGTATAAGCTCACATCCGTACCTTAGCTTTCTGAGCTACAATTACCACAACAAATTCCCGAGCAACTCAAATCTGAAACCTGCTAAGCCAACAACAACGACAATACTCAGGGACAGTACGCACAGAAACTCTAACTGGGTGCTACGAGCTCAACCAGCTCTATTCTACCTTCCTAACACAACAGCTAGCACTAAACGAAGCGCAAGGTAGAATCTTGTACTTACTCGAAGCACTACCTGAGCAGAAGAACCAAATCTGCCAGTCCAAGAACAACGACGCACTGTAGCTTCTTCACGTTCACTCTTCGAGCTAACCCAAGTCTTTGAAAGAGGTATAGGAAGAAGTGCCTTGGCAAGAGGAATCCAACGCTACCACTCTTGCTCCAATCTGAGTCTTCTACCACCGGCAATCGGAGAAGATAAGGTTCGATGAACAGTAACTAGGGTATCGCGACAGAGTAAGGTTACGGAAAATATTTCTAAGTGTTGGGGAAGATATCGCGTTCGAATGGTCAAAGTACTCTATTAATAACTCAAAATCTGCTCAAATCTGGTGAACAGTAACCACCGAAAAATCGAGGTCCACAGCTGACACCAGCTCAGATCTGAGTACCACTCCAGATCTGATCTCTACGCCCAAAACAGATTTGAACTTCCTTCAAACGACGTCGCACAGAAGTCCACTATTCCACTGGACACGTCACCCCGCTAACACCAAATCTGCTATCGCTAAACGGCGTCACATCGCAACTCAGATCTGGATGATCAGATCTCACACAAGTACTAACCAACGTTCACTAATACCCAAAACGGCGTCGCGCTGCCTTCCGATCTAGATAACCCAAAACCGGTCTACACCAAACCCTCGAACCAGGCCGATTCACACAGCGGTAACACTTATGCATCTTGAATCTGGTTTCTCCTAAACGACGGCGTTTCGTTATCCGTGCAGGATATCAATTAGCAAACTCAAAATACTTTGCGACAACTAGGTTTCACCACTAGCCTCGATTACAATCAACCAGCGCCAAAGCTGAAGTCCCCAACCAACACTTCTCAACTATCCAAATCTGACTACTACCCTGCAGAACTCAACAAATGTCCAGAGCTATTTCCAATACACAAATATAGAGACCCGATACGCTCACCAAGCATACCAGCTCAAAGCTGGCCTGTCCCAGAGCTGCTCATGCCAAATCTGGTCTATACTAAACCCGATTAATTAGCTTAATTAATCCACAAATATTTCGGGTCTCACATTTCTCCCCCACTGAAAATAAGATTTCGTCCTCGAAATCAAAGAACAAATCCAGAACTGAACAAAACCTCAACTAACTAACCAACGCTGGAAAATACGATACGCGCAGACAACCAACAATCTCTAGTACGCGAGGCTACTAACCAAGAATTCAAGATACCTGGAAAACAACAGCAAGCAAAATAGCTACTGGAGTCAATGCAAGATCTAATCAAATAGATGAGGCCATTCACGTTGCATTTTCTCTTCTAACTCCCACGTAGCTTCTTTTCTACCATGTTTGCTCCACGGGACCATCACCAAGGGAATGGTCTTGTTCCTGAGCTGTTTCTCCTTCCTGTCCAAAATCTGCAAGGGATATTCAACATAACTCAAAGTTCTATCCAACTCCACCTCGTCAGTTCTCAACACATGAGAAGGATCTGGCTCATACTTCCTCAATGTAGACACATGAAACACATCATGCAATGAGGACAGATCTGATGGCAGCAGCAAACGATAAGCCAAAGGACCGATCCTCTCCACAATCTCATAAGGTCCAACATAACGAGGAGCTAATTTTCCCTTGAGACCAAATCTCATAACGCTTCTAAAAGGAGAAACTTTCAAGAAAACCAGATCTCCAACCTGAAATTTCAAAGGCCTACGCCTGCTATTCGCATAACTGGCTTGAAGATCTTGAGCAGATTTCATACACTGTCGAATCAGATCTACTTGATCTCTCATCTGTTGCACAAATTCAGGAGAAGACAACTGCTTCTCCCCCACTTCTTCCCAACAGATTGGCGATCTGTACTTCCTACCATACAATGCCTCAAATGGTGCCATTCCAATTGTCACCTGGTAGCTGTTATTATAAGAAAACTCAACCAAAGATAACGAATCTTGCCAGATACCATGAAATCTATCACAACAGCTCTCAACATATCCTCAAAAGTCTGGATAGTCCTCTCAGATTGGCCATCGGTTTTGGGATGATAAGCTGTACTCATAGCCAATCTGGTGCCCAGAGCTGTTTGCAAACTCTTCCAAACTCTGGAAGTAAACCTCGGATCCGATCTGAAACAATGGACACAGGCACTACATGCAATCACACCACGAATCTATGTACAGTTTTGCCATTTTCTTCAAATAATTCGTCATATCGTAGGGAATGAAGTGAGCAGACTTCGAAAGTCTGTTTATAACAACCCAAATAGCATCACAACCTCTGCTGGAACGAGGCAAATGGGTCACAAAATCCAAAGCCACGTGCTCCCAATTCCATTGGGGCACTTCTAAACTCTGTAATAGACCATCAGGTCTCATCCTTTCTGCCTTAACTTGCTGACAATTCAGACATCGAGCGACAAAACCAGCAACATCGCTCTTCAAACCTGCCACCAATAGTGCGACTTCAAGGCATGGTACATCTTCCTTGCACCAGGATGGACACTATTTCTACTACAGTGTGCTTCTCTCAAGATCTCCTCCCTCAGATCAATCAGATTTGGTACTACCAACCTGTCACAAAATCTCAAACATCCATCAGATGTGACAGAATAGTCTTCCAACTGTACAGATCTAACCTTCAACTTCAACTCATGGATAGATGGATCCGTTCTCTGAGCTGCCCTGATACTCGAAACAATCTGTGGCTCACTTGGAAATAATACACCACAACATAGTCATCACCTGGGTAAAAACGCCAACCAGTAGTGCTTAGATGATCATGAACTTTTGAAATCTGCAACGAAGCAAGCATAGACACTTGAGCCTTTCTGCTCAATGCATCAGCAACTACATTCACTTTCCCAAGTTGACATTGGATCTCACAATCAAAATATTTAAGCAGCTCCATCCATCTACGCTGTCTCATGTTCAAATCCGACTGAGAGAAAAGATACTGAAGACTCTTGTGGTCCGTATACACCACAAACTGATCGTCAAACAGATAGTGGCGCCAAATCTTAAAGGCAAAGACCACGGCTGCCAACTCTAAATCATGAACTGGGTATCGAGTCTCATGCGGTTTCAATTGAAGAGAAGCATACGCAATGACTCGACCATTCTGCATCAACACACAACCCAATCCATTAAGCGAAGCATCGGAACACACCACAAAACCTCCTTGAACCTGAAGGAAAAGCCAGCACAGGTGCTGAAGTTATCTTCTATTTGAGCAATCGAAAGTTGTTCTCGCATTCTTCTATCCAAACAAATCTCTTGTCTTTCTGGGTCAACTGCGTCATAGGCATAGCTAGCCAATCCCAAAAAGCTACGAATCTCTGAAACACTCTTGGGACGCTCCCAGTTCACAACAGTCTCTACCTTACTGGGATCATCAGATATACCTGCAGCTGAAATGACATGGCCCAGAAATACTACTCTATCCAACCAAAACTCGCATTTGGTGAACTTAGCATACAATTGCGAGCCTCGTAGAGTTTGGACAACCAACCTCAAATGCTCCTTATGCTGCATCGGAGTCTTCGAGTACACCAAGATGTCATCGATGAACACAATCACAATCTGATTGATGAACTCTCGAAAGACTCGGTTCATCAAATCCATGAAAACTGCAGGGGCATTCGTCAAACCAAAAGGCATAACCAAAAACTCATAATTCTCATACCGCGTTCTAAATGCAGTTTTCGCAACATCTTCCTCTCGTATACGCAACTGATGGTACCCTGAACGCAGATCGATCTTAGAATACAACGCTGAACCCTGAGCTGATCAAACAAATCATCGATCCTCGGCAAAGGGTACTTATTCTTCATGATAGCCTTATTCAGTTTCCGGAAGTCAATACACATCCTCATTGAACCATCCTTCTTCTTCACAAACAAGATAGGATCTCCCCACGATGACATGCTCGATCGAATAAAACCTTTCTCCAGCAAATCACTAAGCTGTACCTTCAGCTCCCTTAACTCAGCTGGTGCTAAACGATACGACGTTCGCGAGATAGGAGCTGTACCAGGTACCAACTTAATGCTGAAGTCGATCTCTCTCCTCAGAGGAAAACCAAGAATCTCCTCCGGAAACACGTCAGGGAAATCTCGAGCAACGGGGATATCACTAAGCTCCACACACGATGAAAAGGATGCGTCCAACGCATAGATCATGAATCCAGAATTATCCAACGACATAAGGCTAAACATCTCCATCGCAGAGATCAACGGAATCTTCGATTGGGAATCGTGGCCGTAGAAGTTCCACTTCTCGCCAGACTGGGGTCGAAAACGGACAAAGCCATGGAAACAGTCCACGGTGGCCCTTAAACTAGACAACACGTCCATTCCCACAATGCAATCGAAATCCCACATCACTAATCGAATCAAGTTCGCTACCAACACATTCTCACCAAACCTAAGCATGTCATTCAACAAAATCTCTTGGGAGAACAGGCTCGCACCAACAGGAGTCGCAACAGAAACAACATCACATAAAAAGTGGTATGCAAACCATGCTCATCCACAAATGCATCAGCTATAAACGAATGTGATGCTCCAGTATCAAACAATACACGTGCAGGAAAATCAAAGACAATACAAGTACCTGCAATCACTCCTCCTGGCGTGCCTTCAGCTTACTCCCTCGTCATGGCATTCACCTGAGCATGCTGAGGTCCTGAGAACTGAGGCTGGGAAGACTGTCCAAATCGCGAAGGACCAGGTTGCTGGAACTGCCTATGCTGAGTCTCCCCCATCCTCTGGTGCGGAGCAGGAAAAGAACGACCTCTAGAGGACCCACCAGAATGACCCAGCGGTGTGCTGAGATCCAGCCAATGGACACACTCTCGCAAAATGTCCATATTGCCCACAAATGTTACAAACACCTTGAACTCCTGTACACTGCGTCGAGGGGTGTCTGCCACCACATTGGCCACAAAAGGTAGCCCTAGGACTACTACTACTGCTCGAACTTCCCGAGCCAGAAGAACCAGAACCCTGATTTTTCTTGAACTGATGGCCACGAGGCCTAAACCTGTGGCTCCCAGACTGTAGCGCTGACTGCTGGGGCTGCTGCTGAGATGACTGGGGAAACTGGGGAGGTTGCGCCCCTGGAACATTGGGACGTGAACCTTGCATTGCTGGTGGCTGAACCCGAGACCTGCGGTTCCGTAACCCTTCCTTGATGTCCATTTCCTTGTCCATCGCGTCCGCATAACTGGTAGGTGAACTCGCCAACGCCAAGGAATACAAATCCTCATTTAGCCCTTCCAAGAACCGGTTCTTCTTCGCCCTCTCTTGGCCAGACACATGAGGAACGTAAGCCAAAAGAGAATAAAACCTTCGAGCATGCTCACCCACCGACATGGTTCCCTGAACCAAGTTGTCAAACTCACGCTCCCGGGCATTCACATAAGACTCCGGAACATAATCCTGACGGAACGCCGTACAGAAACTATCCCAAGTAATCCCGGCACTAGTCTCCTCAAGAGTTCGGGAAGCGCCTCTCCACCAGTGCTCTGCGTTCTTCCTCAGCTGAAAGGTCGCCAAACTCAGTCTTCTCTCATCATCATATCGCACTCTATCAAACAGTCCAGTAATATGCTGTAGCCAGGACTCAGCATCGGAACTACTCTCGTCACCATCGAAATTCTGAGGATTCATCCGCTGAAACCTCGCCATGATCAGTTCCATCTCATCCACACGGGCTGCAAGCACATCAACCTCATCCTCAACCTGCCTAGCACGTATACGAACAGGAGCACTACGCTGAATCTCCTCATTCTGACCCTTAGATTTTGCCGAAATCTTCCTGGTAGCTCTACCCCTACGTCTAGGCGGCATCTAAGCAAACACTAAGTAAGATCACACGGTATATATCACAAAGTCAAGCACATGCAACACGCAACAAGGTGCCTAGACTCAAGTGTGATCAAAATAATTCGAGCTTATCTTAATTTAAGCTCTGATACAAAAAATGTCAGGTCCGATGCACAATACAGAGATTTACCACGCAATAAACAATAGCGGAAGCATTTAAAAAATGGCTACAAGTTTTCGCTTTGTCCTGACGTAGAAAATCATACTTTAAAATAAAAAGATTCTCAAAATATTGGTTTTACCACAACTGAAAACCCAACAACAGCAGATACAACAACAATTACAAGCAAAGAGTGACTCCCTAACAGGGTACATCCCAAATCAGCAATAAAACATCACATCCTTCGGGGGTATTCCTCGGAGGCTGCTCTACTGCCTAATATAAATAATATACATAACTGTGACACTCTATCCACCTCCCGAGGAACCTCCAGCTGGGCCATCTCCTCGACCAGCTGAAAACCTGGAAAACCTGGACCACACACAGGCAAACAAAACAATCCAGCCCCAAAGGGACAGAGTTCAAACCCCAGTATCAAGAGCAACATAAACAAAAAATAGATAGAGCAAGTTATAAATGCGATGCTATGCGTGAGAACAGGAAGCTCAAAGCACCCAAAGGACTGCACACAACTGAATTCCAAGACTGGAAGTGGTCACCGAATGTGTGAGAGAATGGGAGTTACCCAGGCGCTCGATCGCACATGTCAGGCCTCGTGCTCATAATAGATAAACACATGCGGAAGCTATCAAAAAGTGGGTAAAATTTTTCGCTTTTAGGCCCGACGGTTTTTGACATATAATTTAAAATACAACAATACTTAAATTAAGTTTCCAGAATCATAAACGTTTAACCAACAAAGCACACATAAATCCAACATGTATCATATCCCCCCCCTACGGGTACAACAACAAAGCACAGGGCATCCCCCTGGCTAACTGATACATATATATATATATGCTATACGCTACTGGGACACACTAGCCACCTCCTGGGGCACCACTAGCTGGGTTGAAACCACGACCAGCTGTAGAACCTGGGTTTCCTGAAAACAATACAACAAAGAAACAAACCAAGCCCCGGAGGGACATGGGGTCAAACCCCAGTACGGAGAGCAACTATAAAACAGCAATAAACAGCAAGGAATAAATTGTAGATACTATGCATGAGACACCGAAGAATAATGGGAAGCTTGACCCACAAGGGAGCTAAGGAACTCAAACATAGCTCCAAGAATTCCCAACAATATTCAGTGGCCACGGGGTGAGTTCACAGTGTGGTAGTGAGCCACTCGCCATGAAACTACACCCGATTACCAGATGCATCAAACAACTCGACCTGCTGTTGCCTCGCCCATGAACTGTGGTAGTTAACCACTCGGCGCATGGTGGCTACGATCCCAGCAGGGAGATGAGAGTGCGGTATTACCGCTCGCCCTCGCAACCTGGTAAGAAACAGAACAAGAACAACGAAACTATGGCAATAAAGCTGGGATGAGATGCAAATACGTGTATGCACATACTGAAAATGACAAGCATATTAACATATGCGAAAGCAGTAACAACATCAGCAAGTACATAACACATAAACCAGCAAGTCCATCTCACAATTCCTCCAAACCGTAGCCTCGCCGTAATATAAGCTCAAATCCGTACCTTCTACTGAGCACAATAACCCTGAAAGGAAGTCCCGAAGACTCTGGTAAAAGCCTGCTAAACAACAAGCGTAAAACTCAGGGATCTAACAGAAGATCACGGCTGGGAGCTACGCTCAACCAACACCGTTTCCTACTACCACAACTCCGCAAGAA